>PVIJ01010873.1:0-14093 GCA_004024925.1 Scalopus aquaticus | reverse complement strand
TAGAATTAAAGCCACATATCTATGAACAACTAATCTTTGACAAAAGAGCGAAGAAAATGCAGTGGAACAAGGAGAGTCTATTCAATAAATGGTGCTGGGAAAACTGGACAGCCACATGCAAAAAAATGAAGCTAGACTACTACCTCACACCCTGCACAAAAGCCAACTCAAAATGGATAAAAGACCTGGACGTAAGAACTGAAACTATAAAATTTATAGAAGAAAATATAGGAATCTCCCCAAAGGACATAAAAACACTAATCCGAAAGGATACATGCACTCATATGTTCATCGAGGCACTGTTCACAATAGCAAAGGTATGGAAGCAACCCAGATGCCCAAAAATAGATGACTGGATCAAGAAGATGTGGTACACATACACAATGGAATACTATTCAGCATTCCAAGAAGATAAACACATGCAATTTGCAGCGACATGGATGGAATTAGAGGGGATCATACTCAGTGAAATAAGCCAGAAAGAAAGAGAAAAATATCGAATGGTTTCACTTATAACAGGACTATAAGGAAACCAAATAGGACAGAGACACTCAGCAAGTGGGGGGTGGGGGGAGGAAAAGGGCACAAAATGGAATAGAAAAGAACACAAGGGACCATGGAGATGGATCATGGGTGAATTGGTGGTGGGCTACCCAAGGGGAATACAAAATGTAAAAGACATAAATAACAATAAAAATATGTATTAAAAAAATGTTAAAAAAAAAAAAGGATTCACACACCACATTTATATCCATTCAACAAACCAAATTCATCTTGGGCCTGGTCTAACCAAGCTCAGGAACTGCCTAGCAACCCCAAAGCAAGTGAAAACTGTGTGCTACCCCTGAAATCCACACCAGGCCAGTGTGTGGCTGTCAGTCCTAGGCAGGGATGGGGCTGGTGCAGATGCACACACTGACCAAGAGCTATTTACCCAATAACCTTTGGTGCCTAACTTCAATGCCTATGACTGCTGACATTCCCTTCCCATCTGGATTTCTGGTCAAGCCACTGAGGAAGGTCAGGAGGTGGAGGCAGTTCTAGGACTGTCACCTGAGCAGATACTCAGTGGACAGAGCTGAATTCAGAAAACAGAATGTGGGAACTAAAGTCCATGACTGCTGGAGGGACCCGAGGACAGCAAAGGATGACCTCGGATGACCATGACCAGGAGGGTCCAGATCTGGAATGGTCTAGAGACACCTAGTCTGTGTCCAGGAAGGACCTGAGACTGAGGGAGCACAGAGTGAGACCCCATGAAGGAAGGGTGCACATGGTGGCCAGTGCCTTATGTCTTTCCAAGGCCCACCTCCCCCTCCTGGGGGTTGTGTGGGGGCTCCCACCCCCAAATAGTTTCACATGTTCCCCTTGTACCTTTTCATTTCCCAGGGAGCTCTGGATTCAGGTTCTGCATTTGCTCACTCTCACTGTGTGACCTGTGGAAATTCCTTGTTCCCTCAGTTTCCTCATCGTCAAAATCAGGAGGGAGTGAGGTATGTGTTACAAAGTACTATTATTTCACATCTTTGCCAGAGTCTTGACTGTATAGGATTTCCTACCTTGGGTGTAGTCATTGACACACTCCCACAAGCTAAGCACCCATAGTCCTCCATCATAGGAAAAATTTACATTAATAGAGCTTGATGTTTTATTGTGGGTTTACTATTAGCTAGATCACAGAATCCTCACACAGGGTTCACTTAATCCCCACAACCATTCTATGATACATAGTCTATTATCTCCATTCTACAGAGAGAAAATGGAAGCACAAAGCACTTGAGTAACTTTGCAAGACACACTGCTAACGGGTGATGAGCGTGAGCCCGGGTGACACAGTCCAGAGTACACAAGGCCACCATCCTCTGCCCCATGAAATCTGTATTTGAGTGTAAATAATACAAGCACCCTCCTTGGGGAGCGCTGAGTGATAGATAAGAGGTGGCGAACATCAAGCAATGCACGGACATGCTCTGAGGGTTGTGACCCCTTTGTCTCACTGCCTTTATTCTTTTCCCCTTTCTGCTAAGGCTCATCAGGTGAGGGGTACATTGTTACAATAATAAACAACTAAAAACCACTCAAAGGTATACCTACAATGCCACGGGTTTGTAGGTATATCCTACAAACGCTCATATCAGTGCACACCCCATTTCTCCTGTTGGGGCTCCCTCTAGTCTTTCAGCTCGAAGCAGCCCAGCCAAAGCTACAAAGACAACCCCTACTGCCTGCTTTCTGCACTCCCATTCCCTAAATTAATCCACTTCCGCCTTGAAGAGTCCTCCTGGGCTCACTCCCTCTCAAGGAGACACAAGAGTCCCACTCCCTCTGGTAGAATGACTGATCACAGCCCGGGGAGAGACCTTTATGTAGCGAAACTTTAATCTTGTGGACAGAATACAAGGAGGAAGTTCTAAAACAGGGATCCTGGAAGAAGCCCATGGGTAGAAGCAGCGGGGAAGACTTCTGGGATCCCCCAGGCCAGGCCCAGCTCCTGACACTCCTGATGCCTAGAGTTAGCGCCTGATAGCCCAGAGGGGCAGGAGTCTAGAGAAGCACCTAGTTTCAGATTCTTCGGAAGATGAAGATTTGAAGTTTGGAATTAAGAAAAAAAAATTTAGTTTTAAAAGGATGGGGAGAGAGAGAGAGAGAGAGAGAGAGAGAGAGAGGAAGAGAGAGAGAAAAGGAGAGAGAGAAAGAGAGAAGAGGGGAGAGAGAGATATCAAACAATGATAAAGTATCCACTGACACCCACAATAAGTGTGCCTGTGATAGAGGACCCATTAGGTGAATAAACATACACCTAAAGCAACACGCACAATTAGTCAATTATATATATGAGAGTGACAGAGAGATAGAGAATTTAAAAATCCCCATAAGCACCCCAAAGTACTTTTATGTATATTCTGCCAGATTTGTTCGATGATAAAAAGCAAAGCTCAAAAAACTAAAAATAGAACTACCATATGATCCACATGCTCATTTCCAGGTATGAATCCAAAGGAAACAAAATCACTGTCTTGAAAAGATATGTGCAACCCCATGTTCATTGCAGCATTATTTACAAATAGCCAAATTATTTAGGTTGAAACAACCTAAGCGCGTATCAATGAGTAAATGAATAAATAAAATGTGAATATGTGTGTGTGTGACAATGCTGACTTATTCAGCCATAAAAAGGAGGAAATTTTGCCATTTGTAACAACATGAATGGAATTTGAGGGCATTATGCAAAATGAAATAAATCAAACAGAGAAAGATAAATACTGTATGACCTCACTTATATGTGGAAAAAAACTGAAAATGTGGGAACTAAAAAACCTGAAAAAACTGAACTCATAGGAACAGGGAACAGATTGGTGGTTGCCAGATGTAGTATAAGAGGTAGGAAATAAATGGGTGATAGTTATCAAAAGGTCAAATTTCTAGTTACAAGATATAAATATTCTGAAGACATAGTGTACAATATAGCAACCATAGTTAATAATATAGTTTGAAAGTTTCTAAGAATGCAGATCTTAAAAATTCTCATCACAAGGAAAAAATTGTGACTATAAGGCAATAATTAAATTTATTGTGGAAATCATATCACGATATATACATATATCAATCAAATCACTATGCTAGACACCTTAAGCTAATACAATGCCATCTGTCGATTATATCTCAATAAAACTGACAGAAAATAAAAATATAGATAGCCATTTGGCTTGATAGACCCTCCCCCCATTCCCTAAACTTATTAATGAAGAATGGAAAGTCAAAAATTATCACCTTCCCAGACTCCTTTGCAGCTAGATGCAGTCATATGATACTGTTTTGACCAGTGGATGATGCAGAGATCACAACTTTCTGCAAAAGTTTATATAAAGGATAGACACATTCATGCATTTTTGCCCTTCTTTTTTCTTCCTTTCTGGAATGCTAAAGTGCTTGGAGGGGCAGTGGTCATCCTGTTACCTTAAGAATGAAAGCAGGAAACAACATGGCGTCCAGGATCTTAATGACATCCTGGATCTGCCTACTTCTGGACTTCCTATTAGGTGATTAAAAAAAAAAAAAACCATGCGTGTTAAAGCCATGGTGGTCACATTTCTAGTTCCTTGCAGTTGAATGCAACCCTGAAGGCATAGCATTGTCTCATATGAATGTATCACAGTATGATATTGTGATAGCATTCCCTACAATTGACTACTATTATAAACAACACTGAATATCCCTGAACACATCTTTAGGTATATCTCCAATTATTCATTTAACTTTATTCATAGAAAAGGAATGATTAGACCAAAGAGCCATTAGTGTGGGGGCTTTTTGTTTGCTTGTTTTATTTTGCTTTTTATCTCTTGATGCATTTTCAAATGACTGTGCAGGCATGTTGTACCAATGACGTTTCCACCAGCAGTATATAAATCAGGATGACTTACAGGACACTTTTTGAAGCAGGAGCTAAGTTAGTCACTAGTCCTCAATGGTGATTGTCCCGGGATAGCCCTGGCAAGGATCCTGTATGTGGTCTGAACCCTGGAGGGAAGGGGCTGGTTCTGAGAGCAGAAGGGCCTGCTGTCCTCTCTGCTACTCCACTTTCTGCTGAGACTCCCATCCTCCAAAGCATCAAATTCTAGCCCAGAGTTCCTCAACCTCTGCACTGATGTTTGAGGATGGCTAATTCTCTGTTTTAGGGGGCTATCCTTTACACAGTAGACTGTTCGGTTGCATTCCTGGCTTGTACCCACTAGTTGCCAGTAGCACCTGCTCCCCAGGAGTGACAACCCAAAAATGTGTCTACAATGTCAAATGTCCTCAGGGAATGCAAAATCAGTCCAAATTGAGATCCATGGTCTAACTTACAACCTGTTTAAGAAACAGCTCAATTCTAAAAAGAGAGAAGATTCTGATTGAATTCAGAATCAAGTAGATTGTATGACCAGAGACAGAAAGTGCTGTCAGAAAGCCATCAAAGACAGACAGAGCATCCATTGACACCCACAGTAAGTATATCTGAGGCTAAGAGGTCCCATCAGTATAGTAAACACACCCCTAAAATGACACAGACCATTGGAGTTGAGAGTGGTCTGCTCTAGGGGTCTCAGGGACATTCAAGGACACCATTGTAGTGATTGATGTGGCTACTGTTGGCTCGTTTATCATTATTTTGAATCTTTTAACACTTCCAAGGTGCTGCCAAAAATTCTTGCATTTGAAAGTATACCAGATTGGAAGCCACAATTCCAGCTTGAGCTCTGTAATAAGGGTTATTTTATTCAGGCATCAACAAACATTCATTGATGACCAGCC
This sequence comes from Scalopus aquaticus, assembly GCA_004024925.1. Taxonomy (NCBI): domain Eukaryota; kingdom Metazoa; phylum Chordata; class Mammalia; order Eulipotyphla; family Talpidae; genus Scalopus; species Scalopus aquaticus. The sequence goes on along the minus strand of PVIJ01010873.1, from coordinate 8,798 downwards.
CCAAAGCAGGCACTCAGCTGGGTGCTAGGGCTTCAGCAGCAAATGCACCAGAGGGACCTTGCTTTTGCAGAGCCCATCATCAGGGGAGGAAGTAGACTGTTCAGCAAGACTCAAGGGCAAGAGGGATTATATAGGCTTTGGTTTGCTCATCTGTCAAGTGGCAAGAACATCCATGGTATTCTAACCTCACAGGGTAGCTGGCTGACCATGAGCAGCATTTATGGATGTGCCCCATGACTTCAGTCAGGGATGTCATGCCCTGAGGAAAACACAGGCTCGGACAGGATCAAGGCAGAAAGTGGGAAAAGAGACTTGAATTCTATTCACATTTACAGGAGGAACTTGCTCTCTCCATAAAGCAAAAGGCCAAACCCCTGGATCTATAGGTGATCGCTGGTATCTGGGTTGTGACCAGGTGTGCTTTCTGGTGTCAGGGTCTCTCTAGAAACCTGAAGCCTGGTGGAGAGATAAGCTGCAAGCAATTAGGGCAACAGGATTTATTGAGACAGAAAGTCTATATTTTCTTCCCACTCAACTTCTCCCTCTCCTTATAGGCCCTTAAGCTGGTGTCCCTTTCCTGCCCTCGGGGAGGAAGCAGATGCTGCTTAAAGATATCTTCTCTTACTGTCTTTTTAATCTCCTGGGTGAATTACATTTCATAATTTCAGTGGTTTGTGGTAGAGACCCTAAAATGAAAATGACTTAAATAAAATGACATTTATTTTGCTCTCATGTGAACATCTAAACCAGAATGGGCAATCCTCTCCCCAGATACTGGGGCCCAGATTCTTTTTCTCTTGTGGTTCTGCCATCCCTGGAGTGTGCCCCCATCTGCCTGGCACAAGATGGCCTCTGCCATGTCTGCATTGGAGCCAGCATGGAGGAGAAAAGGGAGGAAGGCTGCCCATGCCCTGCGAGGGCATGAATCAGAGGTTGCTCCTGTGGTGTACTGGAGCTGGACCCTACCAGATCCAAGAGATGACTGTGCACACCTCTTCTCAACTCGGAACTTGGTGTCATTCACAGTGGAAGTATTTACACCTTGAAAATTGGCAAACAGTACAATCAGGGGGTTTTGTTTTCCCTGAAGAAGTAGTTGGGAAAAAAATCACTAGTACATGGGGCAACAAAATGGTCCAACCATTATGGAAAGTTGTGTGTAGGACCCTCAAACTACTAAAAATGGAGCTACCATATACTGGAGCTACCACCCTCCTAGGAATCTACCCAAAAGATACAAAAACATTAATTTGAAAGGAAACCTGCACTCCTGTATTTATTGCAGCACTATTTACAACAGCTAAGATATGGAAATAACCTAAATGCCCAAAAATAGATGACTGGATCAATAATATGTGGTGTGTGTGTGTGTGTGTGTGTGTGCGCGCGTGCGCATGTGTGTGTATGCAATGGAATACTATACAGTAGTCAAAAAGATAAACTCGTGCCATTTTCAGCAACATGGATGGATCTGGAAGGGATTATGCTCAGTGAAATGTCAGAAGGAAAAAGAAAAATATCAGATTGTTTCACTTATAGGAAGAATATGGGGGAATCAAACAAGGAGTCAGGAAAAAAAACTGACAAAAGGTAGATCGGAGACATTCAGCAGGGGAGAGGGAGGGGAAGGGGTCATAACAGGGGAGGGAAGAACACAAGAGACTATGGTGACAGTTCACAGGTGACTTGGTGGTGGGAATTCTATGGGGATTACGCCTGAGAGGATGCAAATTTAAAAATCACCAGCACATCCCTAATATAGCACATCTACTCACAATGCATTGGTGAGAACTTAGTGACAAGGTCACCACTTAGCTGCAAGGAAAGTGAAAAAATGTAGTCTCCAGCTGTACAGTCAATAGCTACAAATCTAATTGCTATGAAATCCTGGGGGCAACCTGCAGCCTCTGCCCCATGCTTGTTGAGGGGATTATACCCAGGAGATGAGGTCTGGCTTCCACATGTGGTCACCCTGGTTCCAAAGACTCCTTCCAGGCTGACTCCTTGGCCAGCAGTCCAAATGGTTCCAGGCAGGCTCCCTCGCTCATGGCCCTACCCAGTCCATGGGAAGCACCCACAAATCCAGATGCAACACCTCCCAGATACAAGCCCCATCTGCTGCCACAAGCCATGTGACCCTCTGGACTCTCTGAGTGAGCCTGGAAGACCCTCCCACCAGTCTGAGGTGAGGCAGGCACCACTCCCCACCACGCACCCCCTACAGCTCTGCCCAGGGCTCAGACTCCAGCTGCTTTCTCCAAAATGGTCTTAACCAAAATTTTCCTTCTCCTCCTACTCCCTCTAGATGAAGGGTTTTAGAGTCAGAACATCAGCTTTCCTCGATTCCTTTTAGAAAAACATACACATCCTGGTCTGCCTCACCACTCACTTTGGTATCTGTTCTCCATTTTATCTTGGTACCTCACCTGAAGCTGCCCATCTACCACTCTCTGCTATTGATAACCACTCGCTGGGACCCCGCTCCTATGGACATTTACAAGTACATATTCATGCCCTGGACATAACTGGTAATAATGAATGGAAACCCTAATGACAAATGAAGGGTCAATTCCCCCAAAGTGATGGTCATCACAGTTTCTGGATCTCCATTTCAGAGATTCTGTTTTCTGAGCAGCTAGGCTATGTTATCCCAAGTCATTTACCCCCTGGAGCAGACTGCTTTTAGACCCAGGCAATGGGGGTTCCTGCCCTGACGTCCCTTCCCTGATACCTTAGATGGGTCTGCTCTGGGTCTTCTCTGGCTGCACATCTGCTCCCAAACAGAGGAGTCCACAGGTCCATCAGGACAGAGAAGGGTCCATACATGAACCCTTCTAGAACAAGTTTCTGCCCCAATATTCTGAAATTCCTTGAGTCTGCTTCCAGGATCTGAGTGAGCTTCTTCCCTGGTCTTGTCTTCCAATAGCAAAAGGAAGCCCTAGGGCATGTACTTCTAGGCCCATGAGATAACCCATCATTTTTGTTTGATTGACAGTATGTAATGTCACACAGCATAAGGGCCTCCATTTGAGCTCTTGTCCTAGGGTTCTGAATGTTAGAAGCAGCTTTCTTTTGGCTTCATGTTAAGCAGACTGGAAAGTGGTATCTATGAAGCAGAGGCATCTCCAAGCCACTCAGGAGTCACTGACGAAGGCCAGAACCACCACCTATGTGGTGCTTGCACTAAAAGTGTTCTCTTGTTGCATCAGTAAGAATGGTTGCAAGGCATGAAGCAGAGGGGTCCTTGGGGGTGATGGAGAGCAGGCTTGGCTATACCTTGATGGACATGTTAATAAAGCAGGCAAGATCATTTAAGAAAAAGGAGGGCAAGGCCAAGTGGAGAAACTGGGCAAAGCAAGGTCCAAGATTCACTATTCAAATGAGCCCCTCACAGCTCTGGGAGGAGGGGGAGCACATGGACTCTGGTGGAGGACTGTGGGTGCTTCGGTGGTGGAGTGCTATGGTGACTACACCTGAGGGGGGAGTCCTGTACCGTCAAAACACCAACAAGGATGTAAAACAATGATACTTCAACAGTAATAAAAAAATTTAAAACAAACCAAAAAAAAATGTCTCTCATTGAAGTATTCACATTGGCATGTAATCCACTTGACGTTTTAATGGAAACCTTAGACTCGATCTAGTCCAATAGTTTCCAGACCCTCCTTATCAGTAAAATCAAAATGATTTATTAAAAATGAAAACTTAAGTGAAAGTCAAATATTAAAGTAGACAAAAGTGATAAACAGATTCATCTGATGATTTAAATCCTTATTGACTTTTGGGAAATAATATTTGTAGATAGTAAAGTTCCTCCACAGATGTCTGGGTTTCATAGAGCAGAGGTTCCAGCAGTGGATAGCACTGGCTAGGGCCTGTCCAGCATCCATTCTCCCCTTTTCTGCTAAGAACCCTCCTCTCTATGTGGTTTGGATGGATCAGCTCTCCCCTACCCCTCCCAATGCCCTCCAAAGCCTCCCCTGGCCCATAGAGGGCAAATGACCCAGGCAGCTAACATAACTCCTTTCTCTACCAGGCCAGTTTGGTTGGATTTTTGTCATTTGCCAACAATACAGTCCTGACTGATGCAATTCATATATTTTATACATAAAGATACTAACAAGCACGGCCCAAGGCCATCAGGCTCCCAGTCAGGAGTCAGGACAAGGATCCAGCTGTCTACACAAATGATGACCTGAACATCTTTTAATTTCTTTTTAACCCTCTCCATGTCCTTTGCACATGAATGAGAATTTCAGGTGGGGAAGAAACAATGGAAAGAAGTTTCCATTTTTTTTAAATTTCTTTATTTATGCATACAAGAACTGGGGTGTAGGCCAGAGGTGTGGAGGGGTGAGAGGATTCCCCACAGACAGAGTGGGGAGCAGAACAGGCAGATCTATTGAAATACACTGCTGAGGGGAGCAGCGGGTGAGACAGGGAGGTCTGCCGAGCCATGTGGGAAGCTCCCTGGCCAGGGATCGAACTCATGCTGTAGTGGCTGCAGATAGTTTCATAGTGCCGGGACTTAACCCGTGGCGCCCCCAGGGAGGCCCAGAAACAAGTTTCTTAGAATTCAGTCAAAGGAGGCCAACCCACAGTAAGGAAAACACTAGTTCTCCAGGAAGGTGGGGAGTCTGGGAAGGTCACATTGTCTGAAACAATCTCTTCTACCTAAAATTTCACCAATAAAGCATCTTTCTTCTAGACTAAGCATTGCCTTCTTCTTCATCCTTTCCTTTCAAAATGCCCCCTCTCTGGGCAGGGGTATCATCCTGTACTCCTAACTCCATCATGGGGAGAAGTTGATCAACATCTTTCTCTTTGACAACAGGATCCCAGAGAAGCCTGAGTCTAATGTCCTGGGGCAGAAGAGATGCTGTAGTGAGAGCTCACAAAACCCTAAAAGAAAAATTCAAGACAACATGGAAAAAGAGAGGTTCTCTCTCTTCTCAGGGGACAGCATGATAGGGTGTCAGAGAGTCCCAGAGAAGCAATGAGGAACAAAATAACACAGACATGAATTCAAATCCTATTCCAGCAAATTCCTTCTTTGGTACTACCAGGCAAATTATTTAACCTCTCTGAGCCTCAATTTCCTCACCTGTGCATTGAAAACATAAGTACCTATTTCATGATGAGGATAAAATGGGTATGTAAAAACATTCTGTTTATAGCATGTGTTTAATAAATGAGTTCCCTTTGCGCAAAAGAAGAAATTGATAAAGGGGGTGGTCAGTCCAAGATAGCAACAGAGGAGACTCCTTGCTTCAGTCTTAAGAGGATCACTAACAGTTTACCAGAGGGACACGATATCCTGAGTCCTGTGGCTCGGGAAAAAATTGGAACACCCCTGGACTTTGGAGACCAACATAGACAGTGACAGAGAGAAGGAGACAGTGAAGAGAGCCATGCATCATTGAACAGGCTGGTGGAGAGAAACATCTGGATGCTGCAATCTGGGGTGGCAGATACAAACAGCAGAGTCACCAGCTCATCCAGGAGCCCTGGAGACAGGAGAGCTGAACAATGTGGAGGTCCGCACGCTTGGCCAAGAAGAAGCACATGCAGAGGAGTTGGGGTGATCCACATATACTGGATCCTTGATAAAGAGATCAAAGATGGTGTTCTAGACGGCATTCACTTTCCCCTACCTCTTGGGACCAAGACTGACGTCGTGAACAGCATAGAGCTGAGACTGCTAGTCTTAGATCCGAAGCCCCAGAGGGGACACTGTCTGTGCCACAAATACCAGCCAGCCCTCCCTACCCAAGCACATTTCCAGCACCACACTGGACCGCTCCAGGCCCCTCCACTACCTCTGAATCACCAACTATAAAAAGAGGTATTAATACCTAAAGGAGTCAGGAAAGGCCAAAATACTAAAGTCAGATGAAATAAAACAACAGCATCATCTGTAAGAAAAGGAAAAGTAATTTAACTCTCTAAGTTTCCTCTAGAGATATATATTTTTTAATATGGAAATCTAAAGCAGCAAACTGGGCAGACCAAAAATAAATAACACATGATACCTTAAGATCACAAGGGAATATGACATCACAGGAGAGAAAATCTCTCTGGAATCCAACCACAAAGATTTGGAAGAGTTTTGTTTTGTGGTTTTTGTTGTTGTTGTTTTTTCCCTTTTTTTTTCACTGAAGTTTATAATGGTTTAAGGGAATAGGTTCACACCTCCTCAGATGTTCACATCATATCCATCACCAAAGCACCCACAGTCCTTTACCATAAATCACTGGGCTTCCCCCTCTTTGCTCCAACTCTCAAATGCCCTCACCTTCTTGTACCCACTATTCTGTAGTCATATTTCTAGGGCTTGAGTTGGTTTCGTTTTGTCTCATTTTGCTTTGTTTGTTTATATTCCACATAGAGAGAAATACTCAGTATTATTCTTTCTCCTTCTGACTTATCATGTAGTATATTACTCTCCATATTGCCATTCATGTTGTCTCAAAGCCAAGACTTAATTTTTTACAGTTGAGTAATATTCCACGGTGTATATATACCACATCATCTTAACCTACTCATCTGTCCTTGGGCACTTAGGTTGTTTCCATAATTTGACTATTGTAAATAGTGCTGTGAGGAATATAGGAGAACACATATCCCTTCAAATTAGTGTTTTTGCATTCTGTGGGTAGATGCCTAGCAATGGGATTGCTGGATCATATAGTATATCTACTTTTAATATTTTGGGGGGCTGTTTTCCATAAGGGCTAAGCTAGTCTACATTCCACAAACAATGTAAGAGGGCACTCTGTCTTCCTCCTCAGCATTTACTGTTGATACAAATTGGTTATTAATATAAACCAATTTTATATCAAATAAACCAATTTTCACTGGAATGAGGTGGTATCTCACTATGGTTTTGATTTACATTTCCCTGGTGATAAGTGATGTTGAACTTTTTTTCATGTTGCTATTGGACATCTGTGTGTCTTCTTTGGAGATATATCTAGTTAGCTCTTCTGTCCATTTTTTGAAAGGTTTCTTTATTTTCTTTTGTTGAGTTTTATGAGTTCTTTGTAGGTCTCAGATATTAGCCACTTGTCAGAAGTAAGATGTGCAAGTATTTTCCCCTATTCAGTAGGGTATATTTTTGTTTTAATGATAGTTTCCTTTACTGTAAAGAGCTTTTTAGTTTGATGTAGTTTCATTTGTTTATTTTTTTCTCCATTTGTTTATTTTTGTCTTGTTTTCCTTGCCACTGGAGTCAAATCCCCCAGAGACATCACTGCAGCCAATGTCATGAAGTGTTTGGCCTATATTTTCCTCTATGTATTTTATGATTCGAAGTCTTATTCCAAGTCTTTGATCCAGTTCAGTTAATTTTGGTGTATGGTGTGAAAGAATGGTCTAGTTTCATTTTTCTGCATGTGACTGTTCAGTTTTCCCAACACCACTGGAACAAAAACAGATAGAAAGACCAATGGAACCGAATAGAATACCCAGAATTAAAGCCATATATCTATGAACAACTAATCTTTGACAAAGGAGCAAAGAAAATGCAGTGGAACAAGGACAGTCTATTCAATAAATGGTGCTGGGAAACTGGACAGCCACATGCAAAAAAATGAAGCTAGACTACTACCTCACACCCTGCACAAAAGCCAACTCAAAATGGATAAAAGACCTGGATGTAAGACCTGAAACCATAAAATGTATAGAAGAAAATATAGGCAAAACTCTACACGACATACATCTCAGCAAAATCTTGAAAAACACATCCCTCAAAGCGAAGGAAGTGAAGGACAAGATAAACAGGTGGGATTACATCAAAATAAAAAGCTTCTGTACAGCAAAAGAGACATTAACCAAAAGTAACAGACACCCTACCAATGGGGAAAAGATCTTTCCACACAATACATCCGATAAAGAACTGATAACAAAAATTTACAAGGAACTCACACAACTCAACAAAAACAAAGCCAATAACCCAGTCAAAAAATGGGCAGAAGAGCTAAAAAGAGACTTCTCCAAAGAAGAAAAGCAAATGGCCAACTATCAAGGAAATGCAAATCAAAACCACAATGAGATACCACCTCACACCTGTGAGGATGGCACACATTAAAAATACAGGAAATAAGCCAGAAAGAAAGAGAAAAATATCGAATGGTTTCACTTATAACAGGGCTATAGGGAGGCCGGGTGGGAGAGAGACAATCAGTGGGGGGGGGGGGGGGGGGGGGGGGGGGGGGGGGGGGGGGGGGGGGAGGCGGAGGGAGGGAAGGAAAAGGGCACAAAATGGAGTAGAAAAGAACACAAGGGACCATGGAGATGGATCACGGGTGAATTGGTGGTGGGCTACCCAAGGGGAATACAAAATGTAAAAGACATAAATAACAATAAAAAAAAATACAGGCAACAACAAATGCTGGAAAGGATATGGAGAAAAAGGAACTCCTCTACACTGCTGGTGGGAATGCAAATTGGTCCAACCACTATGGAAAGCTGTATGGCGGTTCCTCAAACTGCTAAACACGGAGCTTCCATACGATCTAGCAATACCACTTTTGGGAATCTACCCAAAGGACACAAAAACACTAATCCAAAAGGATACATGCGCCCGTATGTTCATTGTGGCACTGTTCACAATAGCAAAGGTATGGAAGCAACCCAGATGCCCAAAAATAGATGATTGACTCAAGAAGATGTGGTACATATACACAATGGAATACTATTCAGCATTCAAAGAAGATAAACACATGTAATTTGCAGCGACATGGATGGAATTAGAGGGGATCATACTCAGTGAAATAAGCCAGAAAGAAAGAGAAAAA
>PVIJ01010872.1:0-57851 GCA_004024925.1 Scalopus aquaticus | reverse complement strand
CACCCGTGATCCATCTCCATGGTCCCTTGTGTTCTTTTCTACTCCAGTTTGTGCCCTTACCTTTCTCTCCCCCCCTTCCCCGCTGATTGTCTCTCTCCTATTTGGTTTCCTTATAGTCGTTATAAGTGAAACCATTCGATATTTTTCTCTTTCTCTCTGGCTTATTTCACTGAGTATGATCCCCTCTAATTCCATCCATGTCGCTGCAAATTGCATGTGTTTATCTTCTTTCCATGCTGAATAGTATTCCATTGTGTATATGTACCACATCTTCTGGATCCAATCGTCTATTTTTGGACATCTGGGTTGCTTCCATACCTTTGCTATTGTGAACAGTGCCACGATGAACATACGGGTGCATGTATCCTTTCGGATTAGTGTTTTTGTCCTTTGGGTAGATTCCCAAAATAAAATTAATTGCTTTTTAATTGAGGTGATATTTGGAAGCCACTATCAGGTATCGCCGCCATAGTGCACCCACAACCACGTCACCCATAGCCCATTGTGTTCCTTCCCTCTTTTGTTCTTTCTCTTCCCCAAGTCCTTTTCTCCTTGATGCTTCAATTCTGTGGTCAGCATCAAGAGTTAGTATTTAAGCTTATCTTTATCTAACTCTTAGCTTAGTTACTTTACACAACGGAATATTACTTGGGGATTAAAAAATGATAATCTTGTGCCATTCCCAGAAAGATGGATGGAGCTGGAAGGGATAATGGGTATTCCTTGCACTTCCATTTTTCAAATTATTTTTGGTCAGTCTCCCTTATTACATAAATATCCACGACTGTTGAAGTTTTTATTAACTTGGCATTGAATCTATAAACCTACTTGGGAAAAATGAACATCTTTCCATCTAGGGACATGATAGAGGTTTCCCATTTATTCAGAATTCCCCTAATTTTTTTCAATAAAACTGATCATCTTCTATATTTGTCCCCTAGTTCTATTTGTTTAAACCCCACAATGTTCAAATGAAAAGACGTTATCACAAAACTTCTGATAGACCTCCTACATGTTACTTTACATATATTGTTATACTAACTTCTTGGTGTTGACATATAGAAATGTAACTCATTTTTATGTTGATTTTCTATTCAGAAATTTGATAAACTGTCCTGTTAATTTGAGTAATTTATTCATAGATATTTTAGAAGTTTCTACACAGATATCCTTTAAGTTATGACGCTTTTATTTCTTTCTTCCAATTCTTATTTTTTCTTTGTCTTATTACATTAGCTAAAGTCTCCAGTCTAACATTAAATAGAAGTGGTGACAGTGGCCATTCTTGTCTTGTTTGTGACCTTTAAAAAGGTGCCTTCAATATTTCATCATTAGGTGGATATTTGCTATGGCTATTGTACAGATTCCTTTTACTAGACCAATGAAGTTTCATCATTGTTCTCATTTGCCAAAAATTACTCTTTGTAAGTCATAAATAGATGCTGAAGTTTATCAAATTCTTTTTTCCTGAATCTACTGGAAGTTTTCAAGAAATTCTCTGAAAGCATAGTGTGTGATATCTTACATGAATCAATTTCCTGCCCACTGTTCCCCTCAGCAGTGTACTTCAGTAGATCCGCCTATTCTGTTCCCTACTCTGTCTCGGGTGAATCCTCTCACCACCCCACACCTCTGGCCTACACCTCAGTTCTTATATGCATAAATTAATAAATCTAAAAAAAATTAATTAGGTATTTGTATGTACATTCATAAGGTGAATAGCCTATAATTTTTCTTTCATTTAATCTTCTGGCCTCTTGCCAGGTTCCATAACAAGTTTACGCCTGCCTCATATGAGAAACTCGGGGTTGCTTCCTCATCTTTCTTCTCAGAAATTCTGCATGATATTGGCACGTTTGCGCCCAAACTATCCAGTAGAATTTCTTGGCCCTGATATGAAAGTTCAAGGTCTTGCAGATTTGGCAGAGACTCTAGGGTGAAAGTCAGCTTCGGAGCTGACCACCTCAGAGAATTCCAGCTTTTGCTTCCGTTTTCACCTCTTCCAATTAATTTTTATTGTGTGTTAGTACTGCAGCACTATTTACAACAGTCAAACTATGGGGACAACCTAAGGACACAAAAACAGATGACTGGATCATGATACACACACACACATACACACACAATGGAATACATATATATACACATACACACATATATATTTTACACACACATATATATTATACACACACACACAATGCAATATTACTCAGCGATCAAAAAAGATAAACTCATATCATTTGTGGCAAACATGGTTGGAGCTGAAATGGATAATGCTAAGTGAGATAATCAGAAGAAGAAAGATAAAAATCAAATGGTGTCACTTATATGTGGAATACAGAGAAACCAAACTCAAACTAAGGATCAGATAAAGAGAAGCTGCAAAATTAACCCTTGATGGATGACTACAGAACTGGAGCATCCAGAAGGGGGAAGAGGTGGAGGAGGAAAGAGAATGAAGAGGGAGGGGAGCACAATGGACTATGGGAATTTGATTGTGGGTGCACATTGGTGGTGATACCTGTAGGGGAACCTCTCCTTTCAGAATACCAACAACAATGTAAGCCAATGTTACTTCACTCTTTAAAAAAATTACATTTTTTTTTAATTTTAAAGATTCTTTAAATATCTTGTCATCATCCTGTGGAGATTTTCACCAGGTGGTCTTTCATACTGTGTGAAATGGATGTCCAGTAGCTATGTCCTTCTAAGAGCAACTGACCTATCCTTACTTCTGAGACCGTGTCTACTCAGACTCACCGTTGTGTTCCTGGCATAGAGTAGAAGCGCAGCTAATTTTTATTAAATGAACAAATGACTATTACATTATATTAAATATATTTTCTTATTTTTCCCTCTCATAATACATTGCAATTTTTATTTACAAATGTATCACCCTGCTGGGCTGTCAGCTTTTTTCAATGATAGAAAAATGTTTATATCTGTTTATATGCCTTTTATCCCCCATGTCTAGCACATAAATGTGTTGAATAAATGAGTGAGTAAATATACAGATAAATCAATCACTATAGTTAATTTGAATATATGTAGGTGAAATTTTACCCAGCTGCTTTCTAATCTGCTGCCAAATAGGTAATTAATGCAATGCAGAGAAACCAAGATGTAAATTATTGAATCCTACAGCAAAGTAAATTTACTGTCATTTAATTGGGTATATCTCCCATTTTGTAGAGTAGCTTATGTAAATCTCAGATAATTAAAAGCTTACAGTGAGTTGTTCAATAGCATTTATGATGTTTTTTTCCTTTCTGCCCCAGGCGGCTTGTTTTTGGCAGAAGAGGTCTAGCTCACATGCATTATTTGAACATAAGTTATACTTCTTGACAAGCTGCTCTGAACCTCATCATGGAAAGGGTGGCGATTTAAGTAGACCGGTGCCAAGTAGGCAAATGACATCAGACTAATTTCCTTAACTGAAACCTACCTGCAAATAGAATTGCGAGTCATAGGAGCAGTCTAATTTTTAAATCAACTGTTATGTGAAGTAATTACCTCCCACAGTTTTCTGCTAAGTAGAAGAGTATAAAAAAATCAAAGCCAAAGCAAGTGCATTGCTCTGTAGAAAAACACATGCATCTAGTCTTGGAGGGTGTGAGCAGCAAGCCAGTGTTTGGCTGACCTGCTGTCTTAAAAGTCTGAAAATGGCAAGACATTTCCTGCACCTGAGAGCTCAGAGAATTAAGCCAACTAAAGACATATTTACAATGCACACTGGAGTTTTACAGGAAAAAAAAAACCTAGTACAGGATGAGCCACAAAGACTAAATGAAGAGGCTTTTTTCCTGTGCAAAAAACAACAACTTAAATATTATGCATAACAATTCCAAATAAATGAATAGTTTTCACAGTCAGATTGCTTTCATTTGTTTAAATTCCTGCTAAATACCTGAGAATCTGAAGCCAGACCTCTCTTTCCCTTACTGGGTTTGCTTTCTGCTTCCACAGACTAATAATGGCACTGTAGCTGGTCTAAAACACATGGTTCAAATTGGGCAAAAACAACACCCTTTCACAGAATTTTTTTTTTTTTTTTTTGGTGCTTGTGTCACATATAATGTCATGTGTTCTATCTTAAGCTCCAAGTAAAAGAATCTAAAAGAATCAAATGAAAGCCTAATAAATTCAATATAATGAATTTAGCTACTCAAAAGTATTTAAAGCAAACCAATTTGCTCATTAATCATCATTACAGTTACAAAGAGAATCAAGTAAATAACCTTTCAAAATGTTTCTTAGGTCAAACTTCAAATCACTCTGGCAACTTTCAAACACTGAATTTTAAAAGGTGGTTTACAAATATATGCATACAGTGTCACCAGTTAATTAAAGCAGATCTTAATTACACCATTATTCAATTTATCATTTTTAAGTTACAAAAGCAAATGTGAACACTGATCAATTCTGTTACAGTTTAGAGGGCATCTTTCTTGCAAAGGACACATTTGTGTATCTAAATCTTGGAAAGGAACATAGGATGCAATTTGACCAAGGCTGTTTTTGAAAAACAAAGGGAAAATTAATGTCAGCCTTTTACCCCAATGAATATACAGGAATAAATACCTTCAAAATAGTTAACACAGCAAGAATATCGGAGTCCATCTTCACTTCAAAACTCTATGTCCAGTCCTGATGTCAAGTATATAATAAACTACCCTATTTAGAATTTTGCCCGTATTTTCAGATATACTCAGAATTCTTCCTTATTTCTTTATACTCTACCCTGAAATCAGTATGATTTTATAATTTGTCAGACTTTCCCAATGCAAGACCAGGAGGGTCTTAATTAGAAGCAACTCCATGATGTCTCGACATCCATTCTTTGAAGTCATTCATGTCATTTTGGGCACAGAACAAGAGAAAACATTTATTTTTGTTCTTTGCTTGACAACTTCTATGGAAATTTATTTGGTTTTGTTCCCTTACTTATAGTAAAGTTAATTTTTAAAAAAGACAAATGAATATGATTTATAGTCTCAGAAAAGCCCCTACTACCACATTCTAGTGTCTTTCCTGTCAAGACCAATTACAAGTCACAAATGTTCTTCCCCTTTCCACATCACCTTTCTTATTTCTTCATTTTTATCGGTGTCTACTGCAGCCTCCATTTCCCTGATGGTTTTAATAATGTCCCCACTCCCTCAGAATACATATAGCAGGAGATGGAAATATGATCTGGGAATTTCAAATCTCAAACTGCAATTCAAAGATCATTCTTTTTTTGTGTCTTGAGAGCCTGACAAATGTAACAGATTGGGCAGGACAGTCTCTTAGAATCTATTCCAAATGTTAAAAAAGAAAGTCAAATCAGAGCCCCAGCACCTAGCATCTGAAGTTCAGCTGCCTGCCAATACTTTGTCTCCTTTTTCCCTTCCTTCCTGCCCCTTTTAGTGAGGCTGAACTTTATCTTAGTATTCAGAGAAATGGCTCCATTAGGGGAACTGAGCAGAAAACACCTAAGAAAAACTTCTGCGAATGTTTGTTTTAAGTCGAAAGCAGCATAACTCAGATGTCACATAGCCAACCCACATGCCTATATCAGTTTGTTAATACAAATGGATTCTATGAAGAAAAGCTTAAAATAGAAAAATGTAAGTTGGCATCCCTAACATGCAGTGTAGTCTTGATAAAAGGTTATCAACCAGTTGGTTATCCTTGAACACAGCGAAGACTAAAATGTTTTTTTGAAATATTAAGGGTGAGAACAGAGAATGAGAATACAGAATAGAAAACAAGAGTTGTGCTCACCTAGAAAAATGATAAAAGAACATTATCATTCTATTAGTTTAAATGGTTCTCGTGTCTTTTTTTTTCCTAGCTACTGCCAGTATCAAAACTGTATGCAATGCCACTAATAAAAAAAGAACAACATAGCTGTATAGCTGTTATCCGCAACTACTGAAACCAGTAGCTAAGGCCCTCTTGCCTTCTTATTGAGAGAAAAAAAAAAAACCTCAAACACTTGACATGTTAAGAAAAAAGAGAATAGAAAAATTTTACTGTGAAAAATGCAGACATGCAATTTATATCCTAACTAAAATATTTTAAATCGTCTTACTCAAGAGTATCTAATGATGAGATTTCCAGACCTAAATTAACAGAGCCACTTCTCCTTGATACAGAAATAGGCTACTATTGATCAAATGCAGCAGAGGGCAAACTAAGCAGTCTTGTCTGCCCATCTGTATGTGTTTTGCCAGCTCAGAATATCCCTAAAGAGGAACAGAAGTGTTTAGAATCAATACTGTCCAATCCAATTTTTTTTCATGGCTATCAAAGAGAGTTCGGTAATTAAGAAGCAATTCCATTAGAATGTCTAGCACCTATACTATAATCAACAGGGACTCAGATGATTCTTTGTTTCTGAAATACTATTTATGTGTTCATTTTGTACATCACATCCATGGAACTGGCATATTGTCACCAAATAAATAACCACTTTCTATTTCTACCTCCAGAGCTGCCAGAGTTGCAAGTTAAGGAAAATCACTTTGTAGTATTTGAGGTTTGAGATTCTTTGAAAGCGGCCCATCCTGGGATTATGAAGCTTGGGATGTTAGGCATTTTTGCAATTTAAGTTAAGTGCTTCCTCTAAGTGTTTTAAAGATAAATGTCTATGTGGCCACATTCAAATTACGGAAATTTTCCATTAAAAGGATAAATGAGTGTTTGACCCCTAAAATATACTTCACAGCAAGGACAAAATAAGAGGAGGGATTCTAACTAGGGCCATTAAGCTAACTGTAATCAGTCTCCACGTAACTGATAGAATTTGAAGTTAAACACATCAACCTTTTTACCTATGATTGTGCTCCTTTACTATAATATTGCAAATAGAAATTCTAAGGATTAAAAATTATTTGCATATACTAAGGGCTATTATGGTAATAATTCAAAAGATTAATTTATTTCATAAATATGAGATCATTATAAATATGTACAGTGGTTACATTTTCTGAAGAAAATCTCTAGATAACAACCAAATACTTAATCAGATATTGAAGAGATATTTAACACCAGGGCTGTATAGTAAAATTCATGATTTACAGCAAAAAAACAGAGTTTTATATATAGGTAAAGCTATAATTTCACGGAAATGAAGTTATAGGAAAAAGCAAACTAGACTAAGAAAACCTCAGTGTAAATACTATTTATAGCGGAAGTGAGGGGCAGGGCTGGGGAGCTTTTCAAAGACCTTAATTATGTAAGTCTCTTTCTCAGAAGACTTTATTGTAAATTGGACAGAAGTGAAAATGTCCTCTAGGAACTTGCTAAAACCATCAGGGCTGAAGTTAAGGACAATATCACAGCTATTAATAGACTATGTAAGAAAGATGAAAGAATGCATAACTCAACGCTAAAAAAATGCACTGGCTTGTCACTTTGGAAAATGCATTTACACATCAGCAATTCGCAAAATTGGGGTGGGTGCTGCTGGACATTCAAATCTGGACATGGGGCCACTGTGATTCATCTGAATATGGATTGTGAATTGATAATGCATGCTCTGGCTAATCTACTCATCTTCATTTTTGCACAGCAGAAATGATTTATGACAAGGGCTCACTCTGGTCTTCTTCACTTTGACACAGCAGCAAAACACTGACCCAGATCAAAACACTGATTATAAATTCACTTTACACGTGGTGGACTTCATTCTACCACACCCAGATAATACAACAGAAAATAAATTTGTTCTTTCAAAAATGCACCCACACGAGCTATATTTGTTTGCTTTTAAATCATGTCATGAAAACTCAGAGACCAACTGAACATACACATAATAAAGAACATTCAATGTAGTCATTTCTTCCACAGAAAATAACGCAGCTTTGTCACTTGCGGGGGGGGGGGGGGAAACTTGAAGATTGTGACTATTCAATTGAAGGAGCCAAGTTTTCAAAAGATGTATTTTCTAAAGTAATTCCATTGGCCTGTTTACCTGTTTACTTCTTCTTCTTCTTCTTCTTTTTTTTTTTTTTTTTTGTAGAAGTGTAGGCTTTCTTTTTCCACTATAAAACCAGCATTAAAGAGTTTTTCAGCTGACCTAAATTCCCTATGACACCTTGATTATGGATAAATACTTTGGGCTGGCTTACAATAAGGACAAAGTTCTAAATTATCTATCCACTAAAATTTTATTTCAAAACTCTATTGAAAGTGCTAAAAGTAGCCAGTTATTTGAGTTCAAGCCTTACAAGCATCTAATTTCTTTTCAACTCGTTTCTCTCTCAAGAGCTGAGGATACAGATGTGTTGCCTACACAGTAGTTACTCAATAAGTGTTGGGTAGATGGATGCTTGGTCTTTCCCTCCCCCCCTACTTCAATTCCACTCCTATGCAGTGGTGAAAACATTATTCTATGGAGTTAATACTTATGGGGGATCCACTTTTCCTGTTAAGAAGTCTTGCTTTGTTTTACTTCATTATAGCATCAGGCCAAATGAGTACATTTTAAAGCAAAGTGGTCTTTGTTAATATGCACTGGTAAAAATTAGTAGTGAGACCGACAGACAAAAATGCAGAGGAGAAAGCTGAGCCCTGATTAAAAAAAAAAAATAGGAAAAGGAGATATTTATATCACTCAGCCTCCCACACACAATTAATTCCTTGAACTTCAATTTATTTCAGCCTAGCAAGGATATTGTACACTCCTCTGCTTGGCTGGGATGAAGGCACACATCATATTTTCTAGGGTTCAATTCTATCATTCCTTGGTAATAACAAAAGTAGCAGAAATAAAACAAGAGAACTGGATAATTGACTAATAGACTTACAGTCTTAAACAAGTGTTCCTGATATTCTTAGTCACTGTCCTCAAGATATGAGGATCCTAGCATTCACAGAGACCCACAGTCAAACTGGCTACAAACTTAGCTTTTCTAATGCAAGTGAGTCTCTCCATTCAAAAATCCTAAATGTTTTATGTTGTCTGCCGAAAGCCCCGCTATTAATCAACCACTCATCCAAATGAAACCAGAGCATCACACATGAGCAGATTTCAGTGTTATAATCAATGTAACTTAAAAACATTGATCTGACACATATTTAGTACTATGAATAATCGTGTGGCATGTTAATTAGGGATAAATGCTAAGTCGTTCACATAAATGACTACAATTAATGTTAGGTTTATACAGAAAAATCAAATTTTCATCATATGATACTTTTCATTAAATTACACCAAAATCAATGTCTGATATCATATATAGTAGCTCTTATATCCACATTAAAAAGACAAAGTTCTCAAGTCTAATCCCTTATGACCTGGTGGGTGTTTCCACGTGTCAGCATAGACCCCTTAGGGGTCCCCAGTCAAGGATATTTGCTTCCCACACATGCCTTCATCTCCAGAACAGAATTGGTGTAACATATTCAACTCTGGAAAGTGTCTACTAACCAAAGAGCCAACTCTGCTTAAGACAGTGGAAACCCAGGGCTCGGAAGGCCAAGGGTGAATCACTAGGGGTCGGGGAGCCAGAGTGAGAGGAATAGTTCTCCCCTTTTCTATTCAGTTCACCCAAAGATCTTTAACAATTACTTCTAATAATAGGGCAAGATAAAGAGAATAAAATTAATGGGAGGAGACCCAGAAAGGGAAAAGTAATTATCCCTAAGACACTCTTCTCTATCAGTGTTTTGATTAAGCCTGACTTTTTACCATACCCAGCAAAAGTTGGGCAAGAAATATTTAAATTTTCCAGATTACTCAGAGGTGGTAGAAAGAAGGTACTTTATGTAATAGGGGGTTCTAGGGTGCAATCCTAGGTCCCTGTTGTTGATTCCCAGGTCTGCAATGTCTTTTGAGGCTCTCCTAACAAGCAAAATAACTAGTAGCTAATGAGATTACTTGTGGCTGCTATAAAAATATTATTCTAGAACCAGATTTTTTTTCTGTCTCTGTGTTACAAAAAGAATGTCACCTCAGATACAGTACTTGTGGAGAAGTGGTTTGAGGCAGGGCCTCACTTTCCAAGGATGACTGCATGACAGCCCTAGAATATAAAGATCGTGGCAAAGGATGGTCAGGTACACACACAGTAGATCATAAAATACTGGGTTTTCTATAGTCAGGAGTCCTCAGCTCTGCCACAAACTCACTGTGTGCAGAGCATCTACTTGGACTCCCTCTTGTGCTCTCATGGGACTTAGAGGATTAGGGGTAGTGGTGCTGGGGAGGGGCCGGGGGAGGACAGAAGAATAGGAAAGAAAGAGCTCCAAAGAAGCCATGGATCTGATGCCCGCTGGGATGCCATGAGTAATAAATTCCTTTGTCTCTGACCCAAGGTTCTCGTGACTTCTACCAACATCAACAAAACCAACAGATAATGTTAGGCTGCAAGTAGAGGTTCATCCATGTTGTCCCAAAAGTCACTATTTCATCTTTTTCACAGCCGTGTAGTATTCTATTGAATATATATTCCACAATTTCTTCATCCATTCTTTGCTGAAGGGCACTTAGGTTGGTTCTATGATTTGTCAATTGTAGAGAGTGCTGCTATGCAATAGGTGTACATAAATCTTTTCATATTAGAGTTTTTATATTTTTAGGACGAACAGAGGAATTACTGGATCATATGGTATTTCCATTTTTATTTTCTTGAGAAATCATCAAATCAGTTTCAAAAAGGCTGCGCCAGCTTGCATTCCCACCAATGGAGGATGACAATAAAATCTGCCCCCCCCCAGAAGAACAGAGTCTTATCTTTCGGAAGAGGAAACTACCCTCTCAGGTAGCAAGGTGGAAGGTTTCCTTGGACTCTCCACACTCCCTGGGTAAAGAATAGAAGAGAATGTCTTATCCCAGTATAGGTAGTTCTGGTGCTGATAGGAGAATAAATAGCCAGTTAAAAGAGAACTTCTCCAAGAGCCTGAGGGCAGCCAATCACTGAAATGCCTAAAAATTTCATTTATTGTGCATTAAAAACATGTATATTATTCAAAGATATGAGAGTCGTTTTTTTGTTCTTAACAAAATGAGAAGAGTTGGTGACTTGAATAAAATAAGACACATTAAAAAAACTAAGATAATCTTAAACACATTTTTAAAAACTACAATGACACTAAAAATCAGATTTTTTTATTGTCTATTAATTTTCAGCCTGCCCACAAAGTATTAAATTCAATCATGTCCCTGTCATTGATCTCTTGTCAATCTTTTGAGTGAGAAAGGGGAACTTTTATAGTTCCCTGGAGCTTAGACAAATGTTTCCCTCAATATTTGGGTTTCCATTGTCTGTATCATTGGTTGAAGTACAAACTCACTGATATTGCTCCCAAATTCTGAGCCTGTATAAATATCACAGGTTTACTATATAGATTCTGCTGATGTGTATGGTTCTCCTTGGTTAATTAACACTCTGCAACATTTAATTTTGCATTACATAAATACCAGTAAAGAGAGTGAAAAATAAAGCCAGATGCAAATTTTATGCTCATTGCAATGCACAAATTAGGCCATAGAAAAATCCCTGGCTGGATTCAGAGTTTTCTTGTGCCAACTAGAGCTTTCAAAAAAATGCTAAATTATTTTTCACCAATTCTACAGAGGTAAAAATGATCACATAAAAACCAGACTAAACAAAAACAAGGCAATGAGGCTGCTACACATAAAGCTTTATCCAAATGAAGGGCTGTCAAAACATTTCAAAATGTCAGAAATTCATTTAGATATGTACAGTATCTTTAAAAAAACTTGGTGGTATAAATTTGCGTTTCCATAAATTTAGTACCAACCTCTCATTATCACACAAATCTCTCTCTCTCAATTTCTCTAACTGTATGGGTAATGTTAATTTGCAGCATCTAAGCAGCCTGCAATGATAAGTCCCAAAGGCGGCCTGTTTGATCAGTGTCTGAAGAAGATGGCCGAGGACAAAGCGGTACACAAAAACAATCAGCCCTGCACAAGACGGCTTTTCAGAATCATTTTTAGACATGAATAAATTACAGATGCATTTATGTTAGCTAATCACTACTCATGAAGCTTGAACAGAGAAACTTCAATATTTAGCTAAAGTTTTGAAGTGCAGCATCTGAATTAAACTAATCTCGTTGCTTGGAAAGCTTAGATAAGGCATTTTCACATTTTCTACATTTGATACAAACACTCAGGGCTGGATAATATGACCGTGTGTTGACCTTTAGATAAGAACAAAACTAAAACACAAAGAGCTATTGGAAATTCAAAATAAAAGCATATTTTAGTTTTTTATAAGGATAAAATCATATTAACTCTGTCAATATCAATGTGTCTAATTCTGTAAGTTGCAGACAAATGGGTCGTGGTGACTACCACCTCTCCCTTTTTTCTTCTCTAATATTGGGTGATTTTAAGATGTTAGAGGAAAGGATGGTCTATAAAACATGAAAAAGAGGCTGAAATGAAATAGCATAGGCAGAGTTGCAGCCAAAAGAAATGAAATCTGCTTCCACAATCTGGGTTGGTCTTTTGATATGGCAAAGACTGGCTGTTGCTTCCAGCTGGGATCTTCGTGTGGGGTTTGAAGAGTTCCCAGTATGACTTCACGGGCCACAGCTGAGTGTGTGCCCAGCACCAGCACATTTGATGCCCGCACAGACAAGTCTGCCAGTGTCATCATTTTACCTCCTTAGTGGAAGTGCCAAATGCTCTCTGACAGGCTACAACTGCACTATCGGCCACATCTATTTCATAATGGACAAGGACAGTCACTCCCTGTTTCTCAGCAGAGAAAATATTGCTGCAGCATAATTTCTCAAGAATTAGTACCAACGCTAAGGAGAATTTAGCCAGGAACCACTTGGGCAATTTGGATATTCAAGACAATCCTCTCAACTTCTGGGGCTGGTAAACATTTGTACTGAAGAATGGAATATAGGTAGGAGAAATACTCAATAGTCATTTGAATTCAGCCAGAAAAGAAAAAAAGAGCACAGAGGTTGGCAAGCAGGGGTCTCTATTCAACACAAAATTTCAACACAAAAAGTTTAAAGACACCTCTATCTAAAAATAAGCAGTTCTCACAATAATTCTATAAAAAACCAACTATGGGGAGATGTATCACAAACATCAGTGTTCTGTTGGGATGAATAGACGAGTTTTTAAATAAGACTCAAAACAAATCATAAAAGTTCTATGGCAAATACCAGTGGGAAAACAAGAAAGTAACAGTCCATCAAAAAGGCTCATAAAACTGATAAAAAGCCAATTGCACACCCAAAAGAAATGATTTTGTTCAAGCCAACTCATTTATTTCAACTACCTTTCTCTTGAAGAACGAGTTTCTAGATTCGCTGAACTACCGGTGAGCAAAACATTTGTTTGAGGTCAAAGCCAGTGGGGTGTCACATGGAAGGACTGGAGGAGTCTTTGGGAGCAGAAGACATAAATATGGGGAATGGACAGGAATGAAAATGACTCACTAACCCGGGGATGCCCTGGAATGCGTTAAAAATCCAGGGTGTAGAATTTATCTGTATTTTTCATTAGCCCATAATGTAATGCATAGAAATTCTAACTTTCAAATTCTATGAACCATTTTTATAGAGAAGAAGGGGAACAGAAACAACCAACATGTTCCTAAGAAATAGGTCTATTTGGGATACACAGCTCTGCAACCTTCTTTTTAACAAAGAACATCTAAGTTGGCACAGCCTTTTGAAGATAGATAGGCAGGTAGGTAGGTAGGTAGATGGTTGATGATAAACTTATATCAACATATAGGTGATAAAAATATATATCATTGATATATGCATATATAGAGAGGAATATTGGTAAGGGCCCACCCTATAAAGAGATCATTTAGTAGTGTTATTTGGTAGCAATGGTGTCATTGTCCATGAGTAAGGGAAAACTTAGTCTGGGAAGCACCCCCTCTTAAAGCAACACTAAGAATCAGAATCATCTAGACTGGCTCCAGAGACATAACTTTAATTTCTCCCAGGCTGGCATGAGCAATGTCATAAATACCTCCTGATATCTTCCCAGAAAGGGGAGTGGAACTTCTTTGGACAACAGTTCATACTCAGCATGATCATTATAGAGACTTCCAGCCTATCCCCACTCTTTTAAAAGGTGGGATAAAAACCATTAAATTATAATTCATCCAAAAATGATGCATGCTGTATGTCTTCTAAGACGCTAGACATGTCATATGATCATCAACAAAACAGTCTCAAGTTCAATGGAGACATGAGATTAAATGTAGGTGCGATGCAATCCAAGACCTCTCACAGATCTCTAAAGAGAAAGAGTGAGGCATTCTGCTGAGGTGGGTATCAGGGTTGGGTGGGACGTCTCTCCAAGGCACAGCTTCTACTTTTGAGTCTAGAAAGTCATGTGGATGAAGAGGAAGAGAAACTGCAGGAGAATTAGAAGGAAAAGCACAGGGAGAAAAAGAGAACACAATTCATTAGAAGCACGAGTGGTTTAGGCTGGAAACGAATTTTTTGGAGTATTTCTTTGTAACCATGAAGGCTGTGGCATATATGGGGATGGAGACAATGATTATTTAAGGAATAAATACAATTAAGTGGGTCGATATAAGAAGCACAGATCACAGGACTGCAAATGTATGGTTGATGGACTGATCTTTAAAGGTAATTGGACACTAGGTGCCTAGAGAGAAAATAAATTACATAATTCTCAAGTTTTTAGGCCAGAACTAAAATCAGAGGATGCAGGCATAAGAGGTCTGGCTCAACAAACCGCATTTACCATAAGATGGACAATTAGGTAGAGAATCTCGACAGCAGCAAAACTCAATTGCGTCTGTAGGAAGAAGAGTACCACCTCCTCGGACTATAATAAGGTGGAACTGAAGAAAACATTACGGGTATAGGATCACGCCAGAGGGAGGCTCCTGGGAGCAAGGAAAAAGACAGAATGAAAGAATGGGGGAGGAGGAAGGAATGGATGGAAGAAGAAAACGGCTTTGGACAGTTGATGACTATTAGGTCAGCGCTGCCTCCAGAAATCCCCTAACTGGTAAACATGTTGAGTGGGAATAAAAGTAGAAAGTGACATTTTCCCAAATGTCCTTATCAGTAACAAGAGGAGGCTGAAATGGAGTACAGACAATGGAGACAGGAATGCAGGATAGCCGCGTAACTTCAAGGAGATGTGATACTGCAGTAGTCCACCAACTGAAGACTGTAGCAGGGAACCATACCAGTTGAAAATTAAAGAGTGGGGCCTCCCAGGGGGCGCAGTGGTTAGGCGCTGCGCTGTGGAGCTGTCGGCAGCGGCAATGCGAGTTCAGCGCCTGGCCAGGGAGATTCCCACATGGCACGACAGACCTCTCCTGCCTCGTCTGCTGCTCCCCTCAGCAGTGTGTTTCAGTCAATCTGCCTGTTCTGCTCCCCACTCTGTCTCTGGTGAACCCTCTCGCCGCCCCACACCTCTGGTCTGTACCCCAGCTTATATGCATAAATAAATAAAATATTTAAAAAGAAAAGAAAAAGAGTAAAAGAAAACTGGACTTGGAGAATGCCTAGAAAAGGAAATGTGGAAATGCTCCCAGGCTTCTGATTAGGTAATAAGGTCGATGCAGGAGAAGGACACTGCATTTAGAGGACACATTATTTGCCTTTCTCCACCTCCATTTCCTTCCTGGATTTATAAGGGCTTTAAGTTGGTGGGCACCTATGACTACACCAGCACCAGCAGTCTCTGCAATTAAGAATTCATCAAGAACATTATTTTTCCATGCAAAGTTTTTTAGTCAAGAATTAAAAAAGAAAACAGGGGCCTCCCTGGTGGTGCAAGGGGTTAAGTCTCAGCCTATGACGCTATCCACAGCCACTGCAGCACTAGTTCGATCCCTGGCCAGGGAACTGGCCCACAAGGTGCAGCAGACCTCTCCTGTCTCCCCACTGCTCCCCTCAGCAGTGTACTTCAGTCGATCTGCCTATTCTGCTCCCCACTCTGTCTCTGGTGAATCCTCTCACCCCCCACATCACTGGCCTGCACCCCAGTTCTTGTATGCATAAATAAATCTTTCTAAAAAATTTAAAAAGAGAAAGCAGTGAGAGAAAACTATTGAGAGACAGAAAACAGGGAAAGATAGCTATTCTTTGGATATTCAAATATATTTATACATTTGAATTAGAGCATGAACAGATAGGTCAATGGCACAGTATGGAGTTCTGGAATAATCTCAAAAACATTAGAACTTTAATTTACCTTAAAGAAACTATTGCACGTCAGGGCCACACAGCTGGATTGAAAAACACCCCCTCTCGGGGATCCACCCACACAGCTCTCCTCGCCCCTCAACATGCTTACTCCTTTCTCCTGCCAAAGCTGGGTAAGAATTCAGTAAAAATGGACACCATCAGAGCAGTAATGAAGCTCAGTGCCAGACAGTCTCAAGCGTTTGAGACTGCTAGCAACCCAGAGCATTATTTTTTTAAGAGGGAGGTCACACAGCCCATCTTGTCAATCATCTTTCCTCATCAGGAGAAAAATGTTCTCCCTTGTAACCCTGCGTCAGTTTTCTCACACATGGAGAATTCTTTCATTATTAAATGGCAGCAATCACAGAAAATTGTAGATATTTAAAGGTCCTACTGTCTGGTCAATATACATAGTAAGTTTTGGCTGATTAAATTTAGCCTCCTTGCACCAATCTAAAGAGAAATCCTATAGAAAAAGAATTCACTTAATTTCTAACTGATCATTTTTTTAAAAGTTTAAGATATTAAGGTTGATAGCTGTCTTGCATAAAGTCCAAAAACAAACAAAATTATTTTAAATAAAATTTAACAGAATTTTCTCAATTATTATGTCTCCCAAAGTGATATGAAGGAAAATATAAAACACAGCGTCATCTCACAGGGCTTATTTTACATCTTCAAGAAGTCATGTTTGGTAAGTAAAAGCTTTTCGTTGCTCTTTAAGATGGTATTTTAGGTTTAGCAGAATATAATCTACAAGACTTCCAACTATTTTTCAAACGGAAATGCCAAATATAAATAAACAAAATGCATTTGGTTGTCATCTACTCTGGTTACTAACACTGATACCAAGCATCCTTCTGACACACTATTTTGCCCAACTGATTGTTTTATTTCATAAAAACATAATAGCTTCAGCACTTTCTTCCTCAGTAAACACTGGGTGATATCTGGTTCAGTGCTTTTCAGCACAGAATCATGCCAAAGAAAGGCCAGTGTAATAGGTTTGACCTATTATTTTTACCTGTTTCTTTGCAATTTCCACGACCTCTTGCAGCACCGGGCATTTCTAATGCAGGTAATTCATTTCTGACTTTGCAATCGACCTCAAATGACACGAGGTCATTCGCTTCATTGGATACCCCATTTTTTTAAGAACTTCTCTTTACATTTAGATTATGCTTTTATATAGACAGAAAATAGTATGCTCTAAATCTTCTATCTTCAAAGAATATGTTTACAAACTTCAAGTGCAGTTTGAAAATGACGAAAAAATTTCTGTGAAAGTGTTGTTGCGGTGACACCATTCATTCAGTCTGTTCATATGAAACCATTAGATGAGACCTTCGGTCTCACATCACTGTTTCAGTAGATGTCACACATATAAATAGCACAGTAACAATATCTGTTTTATATACCATATAATTGTATATTTGATCATGCTCAAATCCCTTTATTGACCATAAAAAAGTGAACACTACTAAATATATTCATACATAAGAAAACTTATCCATTTAAGTATTATATTAAAACCAGAAAGCATAGTATAAAGTGTCACTTAGGTACACACATATTTGTGTGCTCTTGAAAATCAACTTCCAAGATTTTAGCATTAAGAAATTAAGACTGATTCCTGAGCGATGAGGCTGTTTGTAATACTCAAATTCTGTTCAGCTCACAGAAACTAGAGACCTCACTATTCAAGTCAATTTTGATTAAATATGGGGCCTCCCTGGTGGCGCAGCGGTTAAGCACTGCGCTGTGGAGCTGTCGGCAGCGGCGACGCAAGTTCGATGCCCAGCCATGGAGAATCCCACATGGTGCGGCAGACCTCTCCTGCCTCACCCGCTGCTCCCCTCAGCAGTGTATTTCTGATCTGCCTGTTCTGCTACCTGCTCTGTCTCTGGTGAACCCTCTAGCCGCCCTACACCTCTGGCCTGTACCCCAGCTTGTATGTATAAATAAAAAATAAATCTTTAAAAAATAATTTTTTTTGATTAAATATGTAATGTCCTTTGGTGGGAAGTCCTCCTGGTTCTCCTGTCAGGGCTCACTCCAAAATCTCCCTGCTGGGTGTAGAGGCTATGGCTGCTTATTTCCATGAAGTCCTAAACTCTCGCTGCATCAAGCTGTCCAGTGCTTTCCTTCATATTACACCCCAAACTTACACACCCACTGCATTAGGTAATTTTTTAAATTTTTGATCAAAGTGCACATGTCCAAGATTTTAAAAGCAAGAAGCTCACAAGGATCTATAATAGAAAGAAGAGACCTCTGCCCTACACTCTATGCTTTTCTTTTCTTCTCCTCATCAGCTGTTTCCAGCTGTTAAGGAAATCTGTGATACAGCAATAAGAACCGGGCTAGTAACTCAGTCAGGGGTAAATGAATATATATACTTGGAGTCATGTCAATATCAATGTATACACTGCACAAGTGCAACTGTAATGATGACTTCTGACCCATGGTCAGGACCCAAATATCAAGACCAACAATGGCTATATCCTGTCTTATAACAAGAATGAAATCTTTGCCTACAGGTTGACTCCAGAATCTAAACCCAAGTTAAAAGAACTACTTTATTGTAACTGTGGGGAAACTGTTTACTTCTCCAAGCAATCAACATTTATTTACTGAGTACATACTATCAATAAAACACTCTTCTTGAGGCTACAGATAGTGTGTGAAGGAGATCAGTATGGCACTTACATACTAGTAAGAAAGAAACAGGCATATAAGGAAATAACAATCTTAAATGGAGATGGCTGTTATGGCTCCACTGTCACGCCCTGTGATTTTCTGAAGGAAAATAAAGAATTTGAATGCTCAAAATTAGCCAACATTTTAGTTTGCTTTATATTTATAAGTATGATGCTTTCTTATATATCTTTTCTTACTTTGTTGTTGTTGGAAAATTACTTTTTTCACCTTGTCCCTAATCTATCCCTTATCCCTAATGAAAGAGTATTAATTTTTTTCTGTTGATTAAAACTCATATTTTCTTGATGCCCAATAATCTCCTAATTTAATCTGGGATGGTTATTTCATATCTGAAACATGATTTTCTTGCAGCTTTTTTTTTAATCCAAACATAATTTTATGATCTATTTCTTTATCATATTCTCAAATATTTTTTTTCTGGCTGTTGATTGTGCTCTTTATTAGATTGAATCCATCACTTTCCCAAAATGCTCCCTCCTGGAGCCCTCTCTTCTCCTCTCCATATGGTTTCCCCTGGGAGTGCTACAGAAATGTCATCTTGTGAATTTCCTTTGCTTCTCCCTTGGATCCACTGTATTTTTGAAACCCATAATTAAAAAAAAATTTCACCCACTCTTTGCTGCTGTGCATTGTCAACTACCTTCCAAAGAAAGAGTCCATATCTGAAAATGACTTTATCCTGGCTTCCTGATTGATAATTAATCAGGATATAGAATGCTTAAATGAAGAAACTTTTCTTTCAGATTTGAAAGTCAGTGTTTCATTACCTTCTAGAATCCAATGTGCTGATGAGCAGGTGGAGGAAAATTAGAATTTTTTTTCTTTGGGGTAATAAGTTTAATTCTGTCTATTTAAAGTTGATGTCCCAAAATTATTAAATGATAACATTTACTCAGTTTTCAGTCTTTTCACTGTTAAAATTCATGACAATATTTAACTCTAGGAAATATCTTTATTATTGAATAGTATCCCTGTCGCTGTTTCTCACTAATTAATTTCTGAAATTCCTATTAGTTGAACTCTGGGACATGTTTAGATTAAATTCTATGTCTCTTATCTTTATCTCACATTTCACGCCTCTCGTCATTTTTGTTTTACATTCTTATGGATTTCTTAAAATTTAACTTCCAGCTCTTCTATTGTAAATCAATGATAACAGTTTTTATTTTCAGGAGTTCTTTCTCATTCTGATTATTCACTTTTATAGCACCTTGTTTCTATTTTATGGGTGTAATATCTCAAATCTCTCTGAGGAAACCAATTATAACTTTTTATTTTCCATGTGTTCTAAACCTGAAAACCGTTTCTTCAGGCCAGTTTGCTCATGTTTGAGTCTTTCCCATGTTGGTTGAAGACTTTCCTAGTTACGCTTCCGTCCTATTTTGTGGTTCATTCATAGAGGACCCTGTGTTTGTGGGAAAACCTTGTCAACTGGAAAACTCCACCTTAGGGTGAGCTACTGAGGAGCTGAAATTGAGCCAGTGTCTCCCCAAGTGCCACATGGAAAGTTCTACAAGAGGTCCTGATTGTTTGTTTTTTGTTTCTCCTGCACCCTGAAAAATAGTTTTCAATTTCTTTAAAGTTAATTCTATTTTTAAATCTATTTAGTATAAATGAAGGAAAAAAGGTTGGGGGTGGGGGGAGTGAAGGGATTAATTAATCAACCTCATGATCTTTGGTTTAAACTGTATTTCCTCTTTCCAAGCCCTTCTTCTCATAGCCTCTCAGGGTATAGTCTTGCTGGGGTTTTTTAGGTCAAAGTTCTGCTGTCTTCACTGCTCTAATTAGCAAATGTTCTTCCACTCTAGGTCAGCTGCAAATGTGTCTAGCTCCACTGTCCACTGTTAGACACACTCCTCTTCCTTAAGTGTTATATTAGTAAATTCTCAGAAACAAGAAATAAAAACATGGGTTTGGCCTCCCATCATGGATTAGGGTCCTTCTTTGTTTCTATTACAGGGAAAATTGACTCCAAAGGTAGCCTCCAAGACAAAAAGAAGACACAGTCAACATCAGCCTGAAAAATGTTTCCCAGGACAACTGTATACATCATGTGTTGGCAAACAGGTGATTCTGCCCAAGTCCTTAAACATTGTCCCCATCCACTATTCCAAGAAAAAATTCTATTTACACTTATTTTCTGGTTTTGTCTATTGATCTAAAGAGAAAACTGACCATTGATTACCTAAAAATGACTCAGGCTGGCTTACATGAATTTATCACACAACTAGAACCCTCTTATTTTGCAAATCACTCCCATCAAGTTGTTATAGTAGTAGATCAAATTCTGGGTGACCACATAGCTCTGTAACCTCTACCTTTGTGCTCTGAACTAGACAACATTCCAGGTATTTAACATCTTAATCAGTCCTCACATAATCCTACAAAGTAAGGGTGCTTACCACAGGCACACCACGAAGATATTGTGGGTGTGGTTCCTGTATCACAATAGAGTAGATCTAGTAAATCTTTTTTTTTCCCCATGCACAAAAAAGTTGTATTCACTCTACTCAAGTGTGGACTAGCATTGTGTGTAGCAAAATGCACACCCTTTAGTTAAGTTGACACAGAGACTAAAGTGAGCTCCTGCTGTTGGAAAAGCGACGCCAACAGACTTGCTTACCACACAGTGGCCACAAACCTTCCATTTAGAAAAAATGCAAGATCTATGGAGAGCAATAAAGTGGGGCGCAATAAAAAAAAGCATGGCCCATTCCCAGTTTTCACTTCACAGGAAACCAAGGCAGACAGGAAGAGTTGCTTGCCCAGGGCTGCAGAGCTGCTAAGCTTCATAACTGTGACTTGAAAACACACGGTCTGGCCCCAGACTCTCCTGTCCTCATGCATGCTCTCTCCTGGTTGTGACTTACAATGAATTGCTTTGGATTGTTTTAAAAACCACCAACTCTATGTCCCTTTAAAAGTACAGTTACCACTCAGTTTCCACATGACACATGGAACCACAGACTGTACTTAAAATGCTTCTTGCTACAATTTAAGAGATGACCTCATTGGGTCAAATAAAATAGCGTATGTTTTTATGCTGAGAAATACAGACATTATCTGGCTGGAACTTAAGTTTTCTATGGGTGTTACTGCATGTTTCTAGTAAATAAGAGGACCACGGCCATTTGGTAATAGAACCAGAACTAGAACAATGGCTTTCCACAACCAGGATGCTCCCCACGCTCAAACACAAGATTTGATGGAAAGTGTCTAGAAACTACATATTATCATAATACATTAAAAGCAGGAAAGGCTTCAGGATTCTAAACCACCGGATTGCACAGATGACTTCAATATTCTTGAGAAGTTCCATTAACATTATCTACAGGCATTATTGTTCTGGAACACTTATGAGGTTTTTCAAGAGCATCGACATATTTTTATAAAAGTGGTGCTCCTTGTAAGCCAAGTGTCTGCTTAAGAAATGTGAATAACATTGGAATGTCCAAGAAGGTAGTCTATGAATGAGCTAAAGGGGGTCAAACAGGAGAGAGGGAGAAGGAGAGGGAGAAGGAAAGGGGCAGGGGTGGAGAGAGAGAGAGAGGGAGAGAGGGAGGGAGGGAGGGAGGGAGAGGCTGAGAGAACAATGGTAGAAGTGACAAGATCTGGATAGGGACTCTGGTTCCATCCATAACTAATTCAGCTATTCAACCTCATTTCATCTTTCAGGACCTTGTCTGTCAAATGAAAACTTCTCATAAAAATAAGCAGCATGATGAAGTCAGAGTCTGAGATTTTTGTCAGATTATGGTTAAAATTCATGCATATGAAAAACCTACCAAAAAACACACTTGTTTCATATACCAAAGGTGGAATGGGAAGGAAATCAAACCATTATACAATAAATCGAGTATATTAAGATACAAGAACTAGCTTGAACTGCAAACACACATCAGTCCCTGGACACAGCAGAGTATATATTGAATGAATGAACAAGTGGCAAGAAATACACGTTTAGAGCAGTGAAACTCTTAAAAGATGAATGTTGGTGACATTTGTAAAGAGTAAAAAGTCAGGACATCATAACAGAGTGTCCCCCAGCGAGTTCACTGTTAAAAGTGTTACTCCTCGCTAAGACAGGTTGGAAATTTCCAATAGCATTTGCCTATGCCTCTGACTGTCAAAGGAATTTGTTGTGCGTTTACACAAGCAAGAAAGAAAAATTAGAAAAGAGACCAATTCTCATACTTTTTAACATGAGAACTATACCCAGTAGGGCTACTGGGAAAACAAAAGTTCCCCTTAAATAATGGAAGCACCTTTCATCACATGTATTGAGCTGTCAATAGCAGTTCTGTTTTCTCAGCATAGCATGAACTGACTATAGCAAGAAAGATACCGAACAAGAAAAGGCAAAGGTTTCATCTAGCATAATAAATCTATCTTTCCATCTAGACATCATCTTCATTTCTGAAAACAGAAGTTGATCGTTCCTACCAGGCCTTTTAGGATCACTCGTTTCCACCCCCCCCCCCAGTCACGGGAACTCGTAATTGTCAAATTCTCTAAATTTGATTCAAGAGTTAAATACCCCCAGGTGTTCAGTGGTTTGCCCACCCCCCTGTGATGGGGTCATGGGAGAGATGGTGGGGAAGATGGAAACGAGGAAGAAGTGATAGCACTTTCCTTGCCTCCAGAAAATATAATCTTCAAGGCAAACATGGCAAAATCTTGAAGAGGCTGAGTAATGAAATGAAATAGCTGATGATGATTTTCAAAAGTTTATAAGCAACCTCAATGACTAGCATGGATCAGGGGGGTTTCCAAGAAGGAGGGAATATCATGGAGGAGAACAGGATTAGAAAAGAGAACAATCCTCATACTTTTTAATATGAGAACTATACCCAGTAGGGTTACTGGGAAAACAAAAGCTCCCCTTAAGTAATGGCTTGGATGTGTGTGGAAACACACAACAGCATTTGATTTGGAGACTCAAAACTCAAATGGCAGAACTCAAAGTAGGTTAGTAAAGGAACAAAGAATGAACCACTGGGTAGTTTGGGGAACACTCCTATGATTTATTTGGTGATGACTAAGACCTTTGAGACCACTACCCAAAGTCTCTGCCCACAATGAATCTGTGAGGATGATAAAACTGGTTAAAAGAAAGAAAAATAGAAAAGAAATAAGTTTCTGACCCCTTAATATTCTCCATTACAACTTTATCAGTACATATATTTGAGTCCTTGCTTTTGCTACTGGGTTATACTAGCATGTTCTGGCAGCTTTAATAAAATAACACAGATTTGGTGACTTAAATTACAAAAATTTATCTTCTCACATTTCTGGAGGCTGGGAGTCCAAGATTGAGGTGTCAGCAGTCTAGTTTCTCCTGAGGCCTCTCTCCTTGGATTGCAGATGGCCACCTTCTTGCTACGTCCTCACAAGGCCTTCTCTCTGTGAACACGCATCCCTGGTGTCTCTTTGTCCAAACTTTCTTCTTCTTTAAGGACAACAGTCAGACTGAATTAGGTACTAACCTAAAGGCCTTATTTGGACCTAGCAACTTTTTAAAAAAAGATTTATATATTTATGCGTACAATAGTTGGGGTGTAGGCCAGATGTGTGGGGGGGTGTGAGAGCACTCACTAGAGACAGAGTGGGGAGAACAGGCATATCTACTGAAATACACTGCTGAGGGGAGCAGCAGGCAAGACAGGGGAGGTCTGCTGTGCCATGTGGGAAGCTCTCTGGCTGGGGATGGAACTCATGCCGCAATGGCTGGTGATCACTTGACAGTGCTGAGACTTAACCCCCGTGCCACCTGGGGGGGTCCTCCTTCTGCCATTTTTTTAAAGTAACATTGCAGTAAAACATCCAAGTTTCAAGGGATCCTTGTTAAGAGTCAACATGTGTATATACTCTATGAAGTTCACCACTAAGAGTCTGATCTGCCTTCCCCATACCATTGTAGGATTCCACTGCACACACAAGACCCAAGTATGCAAGGAGAGCGTGGCAGATAGAGAGCTCTTTGGACGACATTCTGCCATCTATACAGATGCGACCTCCGTCAGGGAACCAGAACACTGAGTAAAACTTCATTATAAACTTTCTTACCAGAACTGAGAATTTTATCATTCACCAGTTATTCTACTTCAAATAAAAACATAGAACACAGAATCAGTGAAAAATGATTTTGTTTTTCAAGAACAAATTTAAATCGTCTGTGGCTTTGGCTACATCCCAGCTTCATTTTTCTTGCTATTTATTAGCCAAATAGGCCTACTTAGGATTTAAAGTCAAAATGAGGAGGAAAAATTGTCATGCACTCTTCACTTAGGATTTTCAATATTTTAAAAAGAGCTTAAAGACCTTTTATTTTACACAATTGCCAGTAATTGTCTTTATAGTTTTATTGGTATTAATTTCATACAGCTCATTTAGAATGTCAAGCCACATACGCAACATAGTAATAAAGTTATTATAACCACATAGAGATATAATTATAAGTAATTTTGATTCCCTTGGTTTTGTGTTCTCAGTTTCTTCTCATTTCTGCCCACGTTTTATAAGAATGAAGATGAGTTTGCTGACCTTTTGCTAAAGAACATTTAGTATGAAGAAACTGATGATTTCCTCCTGATTGAGGCCTGTGAGACTTTTATTTTCTGGCTCCATTAGCTTTTTCAGAGTAAGCCTGATTATAATATTACAGTATCACAAATAAATGTCTAAATTCAGAGGAGAATGCAAATTTACTACAAAACAGTAAATAATTCAAATAATATGGAGTCCCTTTCAGCCAACGAACCATAATTCAATACAGAGAGTTTTTTCCTTTCCTAGCAATATACTAGAGCAGATATCACTAAAAAAGGAAGAACGAAGGGATAAGAGGAAAAATAAAATTTCTCATTATTTGTTAAGATGCAATGACATCCATCATTAGATATAGCACAATAAAATTTCTCAATAGTAGGTCAGCAATTTAAAATATGAGGTAAATGTACTCTTTGCCCATTCAAGCAATTTGCATATTTCTTCAGGCTTCATTAGTCATGATTTTGAAGGACTTTGTGAATCTATTAATTCCTACACTAGGAAACACACCAGCTGTCCCAAGGTAGAAGTAAGGTATCATTTTGGCAAATATGATACTTTCAAATGAAAAAGAGAAAAGGCAAAAAGAAATGAAAAGTCCTATTATCATGTGCTGGGGAGGGGGCAGAAACACTTCCTTCTAGGTAATAAGATTGGAATCTAGAATCTGGAATCTTCAAAAGGAAAAAAATCCACACTCATTTCAAAGCTGTGAGGAGACGGAGAGGAGTAGAATGTACCTTTAGTGATGACCATTTTGTTCAGGGAAACACACAGGTGTACACCGCTGAGTTATGCAAATACAAAACAAAGAACATGTTGTTCAGTAGAAAGTGAGGGCCTGAGGAGCTAAGCTGGTCTGCAAGAGATTTTTATGTAATAGGCAAGAGTTCCATCTCTGAACAGAGTCTTCTATTTAGAGAAATGGCGCTTGCCAACCATTGCTTATTCTTGTGGGCAAGTGTATGCTTTATCCAAGCTGTTTGCTCCCAGGTAAGCAGGGCCTGAGAACATTCAGATGGTGAGAGATCTCTGAATAGAAATTGGACTGAGTTTGACAAAGCTCAACCTAGAAGTCCAACACATGGAGTTATATAAAAATGAAATGCACAGATGCTGAGAAATGTCTACAGGAAAGGTCTTGTCCTTAAGTTTTTGGCTTTTTTTTTTTTTAGGTAACACTAGTTTATAAATGATTTAGAGGTATAGGATCACCCCCTTGAACACACCACACCACACCCACCACTCAGACACCCTAGTCTTCCAACATAGTCCATTGGGGCCACCCACTTTTTTCTCTCCCTGCCCACTGTAGCCTCCATTCTGCGGATTTCTAGGGTTGTCACTGGTTTGGTTTCATCTGAACCTTTGTTTCTCTATAATCCACATATAAGTGACACCATATGGTACTAGTCTTTCTCCTTATGAGTTATTTTGTCCTTTTTATATCTGAGTAGTATTTCATGATGTATATATACCACATCTTCTTAATCCACTCATTTGCCCTTGGGCACTTAGGCTGTTTCCATAGCTTGGTATTGTAAGTAATGCTGCAATGAGCCTAGGAATGCATAGATCACTTCATATCAGTGTCTGGCATCCTGGCATCCTTTGAGTAGAAACCTAGGAGGAGAAGTGCCGGATCATAAGGTACATCCATTTTTAATATTCTGGGAAATCTCCATTCTGTTTTCCACAGGGGTTGGACCACCTACAGACCCACCAACAGTGTACTTTTTGCAACTTAGAAGATATAAGGAAGAAGTTTTGTAGTATAGGACTACAACTTTCTGGAGTATGACTACCTTTTGGATAGGAAAGGTTAAAAGCACACCCCTGGGAGTAGAGGGTGGGACCTAAAGGGATTCGGCATTCCCACTGTTTGTCATCCTGGAGAGAAAGACAGAGGTGGGGGATAGGATGAATCTAGGAAGAGAGGAATAACATCCTCTCTCTTTGCGCTTTTCTTAGCCCAGGTCCCCAAAGAATCTACCTCAGAGACATAAATAGTGAGGAAACATGCCCCTGAAACAGGGAGACAGGCAGGAAATTGGCAAAATAGCACCCCGTGATCAAGCAGGACTAGGGCACGTGACTAAGCAGGGAAGCAGCTTCATCTGGAATGGCTAAATGCACCTGTCACCTTGTACACTGGAGGCCAATGAGAAGCAGGGCTAGTGCTATACTTCCCTGGCCCTTCTTGGCCCTTGCGCTGTAGGGAATGACTGGTAGTCTAAGATAGTAAAGAGAAGAGCAGGGTTGTTGGAAAGTGGCACAGAGGGCACTGATACAACAGCAGGAATCCAGGACCAATTCATGCAGGTACTTGGAATGGAGGTTTTCATTGCAGTGGTGAAAATTTGAAGCCTGAACAATTTAAGTGAGCTCTCTCCCCTGGAGGAAATGGCCTAACGGGCTAGGCAGGGCTTAATCTGCCATCAGGTTCTCATGGTGAAGCGGTCCTAGAAATAGGGGATAATCCTGAAGATAGAGTTCACCTAGGACAGTTTTCCAAGCAAAGAAGCAGTAGGAATTCAACAGTTAAATATGACATCATTTGTATTCCCCATGCTGTTGAGACGTGGAGACATCTGCAAGACTCTCAAAATAAGTAACTCCAATAAGGCCAGAAATGAGGGTTATTCTAATTCATAGATGGAAAATTGAAAGACTATAAAATTTCCTGAAACTAAAAAGGGTAATACCCCAAATTAGAGCCCAATGCTAACATTCTCAGTTCTGCTAAGACACTAACTGCAATCTGGTCTCAGACAGTGAGATCCAGCAGGCACACTACATCAAATTTTGAAAGCATAGTGATCAAAGTCAATTTGGATTCTGTGAATGAGCACCCATATTTTTACCATGACTTTCTGTCTGCATTTATTATCTATTAAGGGTTTTAAATCTACAACAGAGAAATATTTCTGTGAAATCCAGTAATACACAGTGGTTAACCATAGCTGAATTTTATAAACTATGATTTATCAAATAATTCATGCTTTTTTTCCTCAAACACAAGCCCTTGCATCATTCTGACAGCATAAAAAAAGAGTTTACCTAGTTTCTATAATTTTCCACAGAAACAAAAGCATATCTGCTTTATCTGGATTCTTAGAGGGTTAGGAATTTAAGCCCCCAAACAACTTTGTGATAGAAAATGTAAAGTCTTAGAGCTAAAGGGAGTAGAAATACCATTTGCCTGGACTTCAAATAATACCTCCTACGTATCAGTTCAGCCTGAGCAGAGAACACTTTAGACACATCTAAGAGATTAAAGTATACTGGCAGGAAAGCAATAATCAATCAAGCTAACAATCACTGAGAAGCAAGTTTTCTTCTCAATCTGCTAAATTTACATGAGTTAATCTGCTAAAATTACTTACACTCATTTTGTGCTAAAATCAATAAGGCTGATGTGTTATCATAGGGTTAAATTCTTCGTCTAGGATCACACAGTTGAATGGTAGCGTTGGTATTTAAAACAGATGTCTCTAACTCCAACACCAAAGTTCTTTTCATATCATGCTTCTGTCTGGTATTTAACTATTGTTTCTGTTAGAAAATTTTTACTCTATTCTAATCTCAATCTCATTCATGGCCATTTAAGCCTATTTACTGGAAATCTGTTCTTGTAAAGTTTTGAAACAGCTGGTCACTGTCCTTG
Organism: Scalopus aquaticus; assembly: GCA_004024925.1. Taxonomy (NCBI): domain Eukaryota; kingdom Metazoa; phylum Chordata; class Mammalia; order Eulipotyphla; family Talpidae; genus Scalopus; species Scalopus aquaticus. The sequence goes on along the minus strand of PVIJ01010872.1, from coordinate 28,738 downwards.
GTTTAAGAACTCCTTCACATACAGTACTCAGAGATGATTAAGTCTCCCATCAGCGATTTCTTCTTTTGGCTGAATAAGTCCTTTTCAATGTTTCCTTAAAAAGATTTCTGTACCTTTTAATATCTTGCAGCATTCCCCTACCATGTTCACTTTTACAGCTGGAATGCACATGATTTTTTTAGTCACTGATAGTTCCAAGGACTGAGACTTCCGCCACGTCTATCATGTTCTTCAATCGTCTTCTAGTCAATGCTTAGCTGACCTGGCTCTCCCATGCAGCCTTGTCCTCATTGTATGTTATTATGTTTTCCATAATCATTTTCTCCAATTTGCAAGGAAGCTGTTTCTATTTCTAAGGATTTACCATCTTGGTATAATCCTTCACCTTGTTTATTTTGATGTATGACCCTACTTGAGAGGCACTGCTATTAGTTAATGTGTGCTCCTCCCAACAATCATATGTTGAAACCCTAATTGCATTTCCTCAAACTATGACTGTGTTTGCAAAGGGTCTTTTAAGGTAAGTAAGTTCCAATGTGATCATTGGGCTAGGCACTAACAGGTCTGGCTGGGGTCCTAAGAGAGGGCGATTAGGACACACAAATGTACAGAGTTAAGACCCTGAGAACAGACAAGAAGTTATTTACAAAACAAGTAGTTGGCATCAATAGAAACCCACCTACCAGGGCCTCCTTGGTGGCGCAAGGGGTTAAGCCTTAGCACTATGAAGCTATCTGCAGTCACTGCAGCATGGGTTCGATCCCCCACCAGGGAGATTCCCACATGGCGCAGCAGACTTCTCCTGACTTGCCCGCTGCTCCCCTCAGCAGTGCACTTCAGTCAGTCTGCCTGTTCTGCTCCCCACTCTGTTTCTGGTGAATCTTCCCACCACACCACAACCTCTGGTCTACACCCCAGCTCTTGTATGCATAAATAAATATTATTTCAAAAAGAAAAGAAAAGAAACATATCTGCCAGCACCTGACTCAGATTTCTAGCCTCTGTAATTATGAGAAATTAAATTTCTGTTGTTTAAGTCAGACTCTGGTACTTATGGAAACACTGGAAAATGAGTACAGCTCCCTTGAAGATGTTTCATGCATGTACCAATATCAGGCACCCATAAAATGAAAACGACTCATCACTTCTGTGGTGCTCATACCCCAAAATGCACCAAAGCAATCAATCTATGCATAGGCATCAGCCAATCCTAACCTGGGAGGCATTCGATAAAATAACTGGCCAATAATTTTCAAAATACCCTAGTCTCAAAATCAAGGAAAGACCCAGAACAGAGGGAGGTAACTAAGGAAATACGACAAGTAATTACAATGGGGGATCCTGATTTCAATTCTGTAAAGAAAAAGGGCTCTAGTGAAAAACTGGTAAAAGGGCATTAAAATCTATCCCTTAATTAATACATTGTACTGATGTTGATGCCTTCATTTTGATAATGGTATTATTGTTATGCAATATGTGAACATTAGCGAAAGCTGTGCAAAGGGTATATGGAAACTCTCAGTTATATCTTTGCAATATTTTTACAATATTAAAACGGTTTCAAAATAAAAAGTAAATATATATATACATATATATAATGATAAATATTAAATATATTATATTAAATATATTATAAAATAATGAATATTAAATATTAAATATATTATACATATATTATATTAAATATAAATATATTAAATATATTATAAAATATAATTAAATATATTATAAAATATTAAATATATTATATATTATATTAGATATTTAATATGTTAAATATTAAATATATTATAAAATAATATCCGTCATACATAATATAAATCAATAAAATCAGTGAGACAGTGAATCTCTACTAGGAGAGCAACAACATTTAATCACTGAAATATCCTTTCTATTAAAGAAAAGCAGAGAGAAAGAAGTGACTTCATTGAGATGTACTGGATGATAGACCTTGGCACTTATTCCTCGCAACCACACTGTCGTCTGCAAAATATGACAACTGATGAAACAGAAGCTCAAAAACACTTCAGTAACTCATCCAAGGTTACATAACAAGTGAGAGACCCGAATTTCAGACTCAAGTCCATTTAAATCCAGTGCACCATACTTGTTCTACTGCCTAAGTTATAATTTGTTTATATGTCCCCCACAACTAAAATTCATTTAAAATGACCTATTCTAACTCTGGGGTTGCCAACCACGCTATACATTGTAGTTCTCCCCTACTGGGGAGCTTTAAAACTCTTGATATCCACATCCCAACACAGGAGATTCCAAGGTAGTTGTATGGGGGTTCAACCTGATCTCAGGATTTAAAAACTTCCCCCCATATGATTCAACAAGTAGAGAACAACAACTCTACTAACTGATTGATGTTACGGTCACACAAAACAGAACTAAAACCTCCCCAAAGAGAGGACAGTGCTAGGTGTCATTTATTGGGGGGTGTTACATATCATGAAAATCAATCATTCAATTTGTGCAATATTTTCTCTATGGAACAAGAAGAGAAGAAAAAATTCTTTAAAAGACTCAGGGAGAACAAGAACCAGCTTTAGAATGGCTGTTATCACCTAACTGCACAGAGTGCCAAGAATTTAAGAGGCAGTTGACTTAGAGATAAATCTCAAAATTCTTCTGATACAGAGAGAAAGTCGCAATTTTTGATTCGTAGAAATCAAATGACTTACTGTCTTTGATTTTAATTTCCTCTGGTCCCTTTCAAATGGCAAAGGGAAACTATCAAGCTATGTAAAACTCTAATTGAAAATAAACATTTTCCTACTTTTGAGCGAAATTAAAGCTGGGAAAAATGGAATAGCTTCAAGGTGAGGATTGAAAGAGAAAGCACCATCAAGGAGGAGGCAATGAGAGTGTTTAGAAACCATTCCGATTGCTGAATTGTCAGCCATGCAAGCACTTATAGACAATTACAGCCCTAGAAAACAAATAAAAAGTGTGTAAGTAGGCACTTTGATACTTCTTTCTAATTATAAGGTTTACGATCTGGATTCTAAAAACACAAATAGAGGCAATGAGAACAACAGTAACCCTGAAATGAGGGCATGGAGCTTATTAGCTCTACATAATTACACAGCTGTGACAGGTTGGAGGGACCTGGCTTGAAGCTTGGTTCCTCTCCTTTTCGCTAGAGGGTCTGACAGCAAGGGTCCCATCTTTTTATTTTAGCTTTTTAATTTCTTTTATTTTTTTTAAACAACATTTCCTTATAATATGACATAAGTTTCAGGTGTGCATCACTGAGAAACCAACATGTGGAAATACTAGATTAAGGGCATCACTAAAGTCCAGTTCTCTCCTTCCCTACACCATTATTCCCTATGTCCCAATTTACCCTCTTTGATCAAATCATAGGAACTGCCAATAGCTGACCTAAAGCAAGTCTATATTTTGGGTTATAGCACAAAGATCTCTTTCACCTCTCTTAGGCTTGTCAAGGACTCAGACTTATTTTTCTAGAGCCTTTGAAACAGCCCCAGCCCCACCCGCAGGACTGTGGACCATATGCATGCTTAGGAAAGGCAAATGCACTAAATGAAATATTAGAAACACCTGATCTCCTGGGCTGGGATGTGGACCTCACTAACCCACAGGGAAGAGTCAATACTTAATTGGTTAAATATTTTTAGTATTAGTTGTTTAAAATACAGTCATGTTTACAGAAATACTATTCAAAACAGCCAAAAGGACAGATGAAGAGATGAACAAAATGGTATAGACAAAGGAATATTATTCAGTCTTAAAATAAAAGGAAATGCTAACATAAATACAACATAGAAGAACTTTGAGAACATTATGGTAAGAGAACTAAGCAAGCTAAGTGAATAAAGGACAAATACTACATCATTTCACCTGTACGATATACTAAGGGTAGTCAAATCCACAGAGATAGAAAGTAGGATGTTGATTGCTAAAAGAATTGAGGAGGAGAAGAAACGTTACCATTTAATGGTAGAGTCTTAATTTTGCAAGATGAAAATGAATCTGGAGAGAGGAAGGTGGTGATATCTACAGAGGTATGTGAATGTACTTAATGTACTGATCTGTACACTTAAAAACAGTCTAAGTGGTTAAAAACAATAATAAATAAAATTTTAAATATTCAGTAGAAAATAAATTGCTAATATTAATTGGCTAAAACACCCTAGAAACCACCATTTGTGCAATAAATCCAATTACAATTTCATTCTAGTCACTGGCCCCAGACCAATCACACCTGCAAGTCTGCTGACTGGGGTTGGAGAAAATGATTATTTTCTGTCCCTTCTGGTTTGTTTGCACAGGGCTTGTTAAACTAGCGGGGTTAGAGATTTCACTGTATTTGCACACATACATAAAAAGGTTTGTAATGAACTATTTTACATATCCCTGACTTACAAATGCTAATGATTGATTTTTTGCATATTATTTTAAGTCTAAGAAAGAATACCTAGGAAAACAACAGCAATCCACAAAAATGGCACAAAGTCATTTTCAGTTGTCTACAATTTTCTTTAGTAATAGTACCTGTGTATGAACTCCTGTGTTACACAAACATTTTGTCTTTGAAAAGTCAAATATGGAATTGACAGATTTTTCTCATCTATGCCAAAGGGAGATTTCTTTAGAAATCTGCAAAGTTCTCAAGGCTTCAGGCAGCAAACTGTAGGATATGATAACAAAAGTTCACTTTTATTTAGTGCTTGCCATGTTGGCTGTTCTCCTGCTTTGAACATATGGGCTATTTAATTCTCATAGCCATCTTAAGAGGCCGGTACCATGTTTATTCCATTTAGTGGGGAGGCGAGAGGCTTCTATGGGTCATGTGCCCAAAATCATGTGCTTACTAAGAGTAGAACCTCAATTCTTTCCCAGTGGTCTGTCTACAGAGAAGGTGTTCAGATTCCCTTTCTCCCGTGGCTTCTCGTCCCAGTCCACCTGCTACAATGGATCCATGATAATATTCCAGAATTACATAATCCAGTTGTGCATTATTTTGAAGCACATGGTAAATTAGTGTTACCTATCTTGAAAGTTGTCTGATGAAAAGCAAATAAGTGACATTGTCCATACAAGTCCACATTATAAGTTTCTTTTATTATGTTCATCACTTCAGGGCTTATTACAAGTTCATTGTCTAAAAGAATGCTTGAATGTGTACTGTGTTTCTAAAAGAGATACTACCAAATGGCATTCAAGTTTATAGACTGAATTTATATGATTTCATTTCGTGTTTGGAAACTAATTGAAGTCATTTATAGGTGTAACCATTAAAGAAGCATTGGTTGGACTCAAGTTTTATCAAAGAAAGAGTGAATATAAATTGAAATGTCTTAATTTTCATTGGAAATATTTCATTGCTCTGGAATTCATTGGTTAGGTAATGTCAACAGTGGGGGAAATTTATCTCTAATAAATGCGGTCACTGTAATTGGATTTCATAATACTGAACTAGTTGGAGAATGATGATGCTTTATTGGAACATACACTTTGAATATGAATATGAATAACCCCAGTGCTAGTTTTGAATCCAGTCTTCATGAAGTGCAAAATTGGGATAACAGGCTTAGAGTATTTAATGCATATGAATAATTCAGATTATTGCAGCCAATTGCATGTTTGGAGAATGAAGTCAGTTGGGAAACTCACAGGTGGAGTTATTATGCAGTCACCTGGACAACTGCAGTAGCCTCGTAATTGGTCTCCCTAATACTATGTTATTCACCCCCTGTTGTCTATGAAATATAAGAATAATGACTGCCCTGATGTATACTATCACAGGAGAATAAACTATAAAATCCTCTTTGCCAGCCACACTGACCTCATTGCCAGCCCTCACCCTTGCCATGTGGGTACCCACCAATCTTTGCATCTGCTCTTCTTTCTGCCTGGAAAGCTCCTGCTAAAGAAAATCAAATAGGGCCTGCTGGGTAGCACAAGGGGTTAAGTCTCAGCATTATGAAGCTATCCGCAGCCACTGCAGCAGGAGTTCGATCCCTGGCCGGGGAGCTTCCCACATGGCACAGCAGACCTCTCCTGTCTTGCCCACTGCTCCCCTCTGCAGTGTATTTCAGCAGATCTGCTTGTTTTGCTCCCCACTCTGTCTCTGCTGAGTCCTCTTACCCCCCCATACCCTCTGGCCTACACCCCAGCTCTTGTATGCATAAATAAATTTAAAAAAAAAAGAAATTCAAACAGCTGCTACTCGCACTTCACCAGGATGCTGTGAGGCCTTCCTTGGAGACCTTCCCCCACCTATCTCAGTCACCCCCACCTCCCACCCAGCAAAGTCTCACTCTCCAGCAAGGTGACTCACATCCTTTCTCTCTTACTTGTCACCACCTGATATCATGTACCATTTGGGTTTTATTTCCTGTTTATCTTCCTGGTAGAAAATAAATTCACTATTTTGGGAGCCAGAACTGAAAACAATTTGAGGCAACAGGCAACCTCTAAAAATTTCAGAGTGAACAAATGAATCAGAAAAACCAAGTGAAAGTTATAAAGGAATAACCTATTTGACTTACAGTGAAATAAACACATGAGAATAAAGATGGACCCGCCTTCTTAAAGTGGTGTTTGCAGAGTCGTGGATCCCACCTGGAGAACCACTTTCCCAAACCCCACAAAACCTGGGGGAAATAGATAGCTTCCTGAAAAACAAGAAAGGGAGACCTTTTGCATTTTCTCTATTACCCACTGATGATTGTTATTTCAGTGATACATTTTTCTCAATTCAGTGCTGTTATTTAGAGTTAAATACGCATGTTTCCTTTAATGTCCACAAGAGGAGCACAGTATTTATGATATTGTGATAGGATTACACAAACAAAATGGGAGGGCTGGATGTTTAACACAGCAAGTGAAAAGGAGAAACCATGCTTTAAGATTAAAGATAAATGGAGTGTTTAGTTTTTACTATTACCTCTAGCTAGTTTGTTACTATTACCTCCTATCATGGGTTTTCGTAGTTTACAATTAATTCCAAGAGTATACGCCTTGCCTCTTTAGAGAAGAGAGGTGGGGCTTCATTCTAAGATAGCAAATCTAAAAGAATTAGCGCTCATGCCAGTCACATGACAGCAAGTTGTCACATCCTTGCCCCCTAGAGATAAATCACACAGATATGAGACACACCTTCTGCCATAGCTGCTTTGAGACACCATTCTTTTCGACTGAACGTTCTGCCCGGCCCAAGGTGATGGATTGTGTCCTTCATAATGTCAAGGGATTTCCACCCCTCCCATTCCTGACAAAGGGTATCCACCATTCTCCAGAATTGTGGAGTTTCAAACCACTTGGGGAATATCAAGCCACTATCAACATCCACATCCACCAAACAAATGATACTGCTGCTTTGCAGAAAAGATCTCCCAAGTACAGACCACGTGACAAAGAGAGAGAACGCAGCAGCCCCAGCCGCGTGTACTGAACAACAACCCATTTAACTCAGAATAGCACCGGGGTTTGCTGTCTGCAAGAGTCTACAGTCTGGCCTGGAGGACAGTATAGTCTGCGTGGCCCCCACTGTCCATGAGTGCATGGGAAGGAGGATATATTAACAGTGTGCTGTAATTTTGTTTTAATTACAAAAATACTTCTAAGATAAATACTGCTAAAATGAACCCATGTTAAGCAGGGAGGCATGAAACGTGCAATGTATTCAGAAGAAAGTGATAATTATTCCATGAATGATAAAACAAATTATGTAAAGATATGAGAATCTGATTTATGGAGAAAAATGAGCCCAGGCATCAAAACAAGCATTCATTCCATAAACATTTACTTATCTAGGTGCCAGAGTGGGATAATCAGTACCTGAATTTATAAACTAGACATATAAAGATGAGAAGACATTGTTCTTGACCTCCAAAAGCTTGCAATCTGACATGAAAAAGTATATATGTAAACAAAACTCTGACTGTTTTACTAGCGCTGTTTGCAAAACATGCAGACATGGAGGTAGAAGACATCAAATTCTACTTGGTGAATGAGGAAACCTTTACTAAAGGTTACTCTAACAGAACCCAAGGATGTGAGTGCAGACAATTGTGTGAACCTGGTGCAGAAGGCTTTCCAGGCAGAAGGAAGAACATGTGCCAAGGTGAAATAGAAAATGGTACATTTAGTTAGGTAACCAAATCATTGAGGATAGCAGAGGTTAGATGATAAAAGGACTCACAGTCCAAGCTAAAGAGGAGCTCTGTCTTCATCTTCAGTAAAATGAAAAGTTATCAGATGTTTTAAATAAGAGAATATTATGATTTGCAACCCAACTTTTGTAAGGTGGTAGTGTCCTTTCCTTCCCTGAGGATTTGGGTATTGACAATACCCCAAATCTCTCCACGCAGAAGAGAGGACATTGTGAATGAATGCATGACTTAGTACTTTACAAATCTCTCTTTTCTTACCTTTTAATTGTGGTAATAAAGCAATGCTAATTTTACAGCCAACCTATAGAAAGGGTGTCTTTACGCAACAATTTAAAAATGGGGCTTTAAAAATCCAATGGTAATTAATATTAACAGTTATTAATTACTGGCTTCCTTATGCACCTAATGCCCACCTCTAAGTAACTTCCAGGGGTGTCAACAAGGAGTCAGCATTGGTTAAAAACTCTCAATAAAACATCACAATGAATAAATTAAATGTGGCTAAACTTTCTTAAGGATGAGAAGGGAAACAAGCCTACATAACATGAACCAGTTTAGGAAAGAAGATCAAATAGGAACTAAGAAAACTGAGGCTCAGAACACCTTCTTATTCGTTAACTATGTCTTTCAGCCAGCGGCTCACACTCCCAGTTCACTCCATCAGGCAACATGGGAATTACTGTACTATTCTCTGACTATGCACAACTGTTTCCCAAACCAAATGAAAACATGTTTATAATCAAAAAGCATAACATATCCATCTGTACAGCATTCACAGTCTATTTTATGAAGACCTACTTCATGCCCATGTATCTAACATAAGGAGGCCTAAAAAGTGGTGAGAAAACAGCCCTAGATCTGACACTAATACATATTCCATCATCGATTATGTTCTATCTTTAAGTAGGCAAAATGTGTATTTCTGGGTCTAAAGATAGCTCTTTCCCAAATATTCACCACTCTCGCAAAATAAGTAAAACACATTTTTCAGATTAAAAACTCCTTGTCCATTAGAATCCTAAATGTTATGTTACCATTTATTCGGTATATGTATCACAAGTCTGACAGACAAGATGGCATAAAGGATGGGCATAAAGGTAGGAAGAGGAAAAAGTACAGACACGCCCAGGAAAGTAGACACAACACAAGGACCCTGCCGAACACAACAATTTCATGTACTTGCCCTCAAAGACGTGTATATAAATCCCTTTGTATATACCTAGGTAATTCCTAACACTCTTCCCTCCCACTGGGACAGAATGAAGTTGGCAAGCATATGAAGTTCGAGGCAGACAGATGGCTTTGCTGCTGTTCAGCGGAGAACTTGACCAAAACCCCCAGTAGGAGGGGGCTGGAAAAGCAATCCATAGACAACCCGTGAGTATAAGATCATGCCCCCAAGTTATACACACAATATTCATGAGTGATACAGCAATCCCTCTAGAATGGGGTCAAATCGTGTACTCTAAAGATAGGTTGAAATCCTAACTCCTGGTGCCTGTGCTTGTGACATTATTGGGAAGTAGGGTCTGTGCAGATGCGGACAAGAAGTAGTCGTTAGAGTGGGTGCAAGTCCAACATGATTAGAGTCTGAAGAAGGAAATGCCACATGGACGCAGAGGCACAGGGAAAGACAGCCACGCACAACAGAGGCAGGGATTGGAGAGATGCACCTACAAGCCAAGGATTGTTGGCAAGCACCAAAAGCCAAAAGAGGGGAGGAAGAATTTCCCTCCTGGCTCTGGAGACACCTTGACAGTGGACTTTTAGATTCCAGACCTGTGAGACAATAAACTTTGTTGTTTTTAGCCACCCAGTTTATGGCCAGAGAAACTAAAACACCCTTGTACACAAATTTGTCCAGTACCTACCCATCTCTCTAGCTCTCTCTTTCATCACAATATCAGCCAAGCAGGGCTGGTGCTTTTTTTTTTTTTTTTTTTGCCTAGGCCTAATCAAATGCAAACTGATCAAAGTTACTTTTTTTTATAATTGGCTCTTCCATTTTCTCCCTACACTCGTAGGCAGCTTCAGTATTAAGGTTTCCTTTTGCTTTACACTTGAAGGATGGTTTCACATCAAAATGGAAAAGGTACTCATAATTAGTAATTTACATTTGTTGACTAATTACATTTTAACTGGAAAGCATTCACACTAAATTGTTACAACTGAATATTTTTATGATCTTTTCCTTGCCTCTATAATTACAGAATGAATGGCTGTTCTCAGTAAGGGAAATTTAGGGATCTGCCAATTCAATGGACACTGAGTAAGAAATGACTTAAATCTGCAAAAGCCTCAAGATGGTTAATCAATCAAAAAGGCACTGATGGGATCCTCCAGGACCAGCAGCTGAACCACAGGCTTCCAAAGCGGCAGAGGTGGGGCAGGGCCTCCGCCCTGGATGACTGTATTCAGCTGGGAAGGACTTGGTCTTTGTGAGGCTGGAGAGCAGACTTACGGGGTGTGCAGTGAGCCTAGGGAGCCTGGAGTTACAGCTGAGAACCCAGAACTTGGCCCAGAGCAGAGAGGCCCCACTGCCACCAGGTAGAGTACAGGCAGTTTGTTTTCTTGCACTTCCACGAACTATCACTGCCTGTTTCCATCCTTCCAGTCATTTCTTCTCCAGCTCTAGATTCACAAGCCCTGGCCCATGGTGGGGACTTGCACGTGGGCTTATTGAATCATTGAACCATTTGCTTCTCTATGGCATCTACTGGAATACAAACAGAGAAAGGAGGTATCTGCTGAATCCAAAGCTTGAGGAAAGGGGGCCTTATCTTGTCTCCCAGCTCTGAAAATGCATTCCCAGCTTTGGATTACAGTTTGTCCAGAGCTAAATCCACAGCTCAGAATTCACTGAGAAAGACAGAAGATGCAATTTAATGAATATCCATACATACAGTCAGTCCTCATTATTTGTAGCTCCCCTATTTGGAAAATCACCCATTTGCTGAAATGTATCTGCAGAGCCAAAATCGATGACCTGGATGATTTTGCGACAGTTCAGACTGTGAGCTCAAGGGGGCCAAAACCAAAGCTGCCAATGTTGTGTCCTGACTGAGCTCAAGCAGAAGAATGCCGCTGTCTTCTTGTTTCTGCTCTCACACTGCAAACAAGTGTCTATTTTGTGGTCTATTTAGCGCCATGTTTTTTACATTTTTTTGTGTGCTTTTTGTTGGTAATTTTGCTGCTCGAAATGGCCCTCAAGTGCAGAGCTGAAGCGCTGGCTGGTGTCCCTCAGCACGAGAAGGCTGTAACGAGCCTTATGGAGAAAATACATGTGCTAGATGAGCTTCCTTTCACGCCTGACAAGGAGCATCGCCGGCGAATTCAACATTCGGGAATCATGATGGATATTAAGTACGGTGCCTTTAAACGGAAACACACGTAAAACAAGGCTGTGTATTGATCAGGTGATGAAAATCCTGCGACCACAGAGACTTGCAGGAACCTAAACCTGGATTTCCCCCAGGAGCCATTAGCACTCTGCAGCTCCAGGGTCACAGCAACTTTACAGAAGGCGACCACAACCGAGAGCCGACTCGCTCTCTCTATGGCTACCTGTGTGTAAATGCATGCAAGTGTCTGGCTGTATAGTTGTGAAATCAAATGTACATGTTTATATATTTATTCGTTATATATTATATTATTTTACTATTTCAGAACCTGTATAGATGGTTGTCAACAAAACAGATACGGTTTCACCTCTCGTGAACCTTAAAGTGTAATAAAGGAATTAAAATGTTAAGCAATATTTAATTAATTATTAATTAACAAGACACTTTGGCCTGTTAAGTTGAAAGCCATCTTCTCTATCAGCTTCACCAGTAGTAACACTCGATAGGTTTATCTTCATTTTGTAGCTTATCTCTCCTCTATCCTTTCCTCTTCTCTCCTCTCCTGACTATGAAGTAGGACAAGAAAGAAAAATACTGCTCTATGAACCTACCGCTCCTAACGTTGGTACCTTGTACGAAATGGACATTCAATAAATGAATGACTTTCTTGTTCCACTAAACACATCAACAACTGGGTACCTGCAAGAAAAGGGAGCAGAAGCAAACTGCAAAGTAAAATGATAAAACATGTTCACTGATTTGATAAGGTTTCCAATTCCTATCACCTTGCCAAGAATTTCTGCTGGTGGCAGAAAAGTTACCCCCATGCCTCTACTGGTGCGCAAGCAGGCAGACCTTCGTGGGGACAGTGGAAATCATTAAATGAACCATCCCTCCCCCCCAAAAAAAATGGATGTTTGGTTTAGTGTTTTAAGGAAGGATTCTTCTTTGTGACCAACTAATCCCTTTAAGTTCTCTAATCAATCAATTTATTGAGTTCAGCTGCTCAATAAATTTGGACTCTATAACTATCCATGGAAATGCTTTAAGCACTTCAGAAATGATCAATAATTGTCAACAGCATTAAAGAAAAAAATCTCCATAAGTTGTTTTTGCTGTTGTTTTTATTCATAACCTATGCTTCTTGACAGCAAACTTTACATTGTTCTAGTTATTCATCTTAGTATTTGGCTAAATGGCCTAAATCTTGCAATGCAACTATGCAAATGATTAAAATATTTCAATAGAAAATTTTTATTTTAAATTGGCTACACATACATTTGAATGCATGCATCCAAGGTGTTGGCAATACCAACTGGATGAGAAGAGACGGTTTGGCCAGGTGCCATTTTGCCACTAACTAAAAAAGCTAAGGACTGCTCTGCAAATCTCCTAAATAAAAAAGCAATCTAGTTTCTGGCAAGGAGATCAGCAATGCCCATTTCATATAAATGAATCTGTCATGATTTCATTTGTGCACAAGTTCGATCATCCAAAAGAGCAGAAACAGCAGGCTGTGGTGTGGCTTTTCTTTATCTGTTTTTGATAGACTGTTTCTCCCTTTCCCGTCCCAAATTATGATGGCCATTGGTGAAAAACTCTACTGTAAAACTGCAGGAAAATTATTCTCTTAATTTTAATAGTCATCTAACTTATCAGAGAGAAAGGGAACATGTTATTTTGTTAGTGCTTTATGGATTCCTAACACGTGATCAAGTATAAAAGCGATCTTCCCTTTATATATCTTCATCAAAATAAGATAAGTGGCGTATGACAGGCTATAAAGCACATTCTTTGCTTATTGGTATGCCCACCTGTTCCAGATCATTTGCAGGGTTGCCAGTAACAGAAGGAAGTCACATAAATGAAACATGCCTCTTTTCAATAAGATTCTCTTGCAAGATCCACAGAGGACATCAACCATTATTTTCTAAAGCCAATCAAAGGTCTTTCGTGCCAATATGCACATCTCGACAGCTCTGCAAGCTGGTCTTATTTCCCCTAACGCCTGCCATTCCAGTCACGTGGTGCTTGATTAGGCAGAACCAGCAAAGACAGAGTTCGGGAATGGTGTGTCCTTCATTCCAAATAAAAGCAGAGCACTTTATTTTTTTTTTCTTTCCTTCAAAAGGCAATGAAAATTGCTGTAGCTTAGCAAGAGGATAATGGAAGTGCATCACTGAGCTATGAGAGGCTTAAGAGTTGTATTATACTGTGTCCTTTTCATCAACGGGACTGGAGGCTCCTCACGATCCCCAAGACTTCCCTGGTGAAGGAGGGAGAGGACTCTACCTCCCTCCCTCCCTCTCCTCATCTGCTCCCACCCCATCTGTACAGAACATCGTGTTCCCAGACAACTTCCCTCAGGAACTGTAATTTTCTGATTAATGTTACACTGTGAGAAGATTCAAAGAGTTTGAGCAGGTCATCCCATCCCCTGAAGAACCATAATTATAAGGCAGCAATATCTTAGTCTGAATTTTTTCAGTTATGTAGAAAATATCCTATTTTAAAATCTACCTTTTGTGAGCAGTTAGTATAACCATAGAGACTAAGTGGTGAAAGATAAAATTTGTTGAATTCTCAAGAAGTTTTTGGTTTGGGGTTTTCTTGAAAGAAGGTGGAGTTTAATGTTTTGTTCAAATATCACAGGCTTTCTAAGAAAGGCTACATCACTTCTTATAAAACACACCATTTTTTTTTTTGAGCATGCAAGAGTCAGTTTTGTGCAAAAAAGAAAACAAGCCCATATTTATTCTACAAGATGTAACACTATGTTGAGAAAGAGTACCAGAACCTAAGTAAAGGAATTTGAGTTGATATTGAAATCACAATACTAGCTAAAATTTGGCTTTGTGTAAATAGGCCTGTTTGAACCCATATTTGCATGCACAAATGAAAAAGTCAGACTATTACCATCTCTTGAAAGCCAAAATGCTATTATTCTACTTAGCTAAAGAGAAACATGCATAAAAATCATTTGATTGTTTTGTTTAACCCTTAGTAAACCACAATGAAATGAATTTTCTCTCTGCAAGGCTGACCTATATGAAAATTTATTTTTCAAAAAGTTATCTCCTACTATGCATTATTAGAATACCTTATTTCTTAAAGGTAGGATTAAGTACGGCCATTAGAGAATTTTAGAACAGGAACAAACTCACCATATGGGTTCAAATAGACAGTGAAAGGCTTTCTTTACTTTGACTTTGCCATCCTCTGAAAAGAATTTGGCTATTGTCCAGTCTAATTTATGTAACACTTTGTTGCTTGTGTTTAACATAATTGCAAACATGACATGCATTCATAATCGAAACCTAACCACTAAAGGTCTATTTTTTCATCTCATCAAAAACAAGGTATAGGAATAAAAGGATTCCACTTTGGATTTTGGTAAGTCAAATGCAAGACAGCAGCAATAATCAAAGTTATTCCAGACATTTATATTAGATACTTCATGGTAAGGTACAGACAGATGATGCCTGCAAACCTTAAGACATTTTAGACCCAAAACACAAGTCATAAATTATTACATCACATATATTCAAGCCTTTAATAGCCATCAAAAATGACATCATTCATACAACTGTAACCCTTTATAAGCAAACTCAAGATTTAGGAAGCAAAACTAATTAATTTGCTGTTAAATTTGCTGAAAATTAAATTTTGCTCCAATAGCCTCTATAAATTGTTGAAGTTAAGATTCTGCAAGAATTAGTGACTATGTTGGAAGTCTTATGTGTTGTTGCATAAAATAATCACGGCATTTTAGTTCTTCCACCCCCAATTGTTTTTCCTAACCACATTTACTAGTATTATCTTTTGTGTCATAATAACACTATTTTCTGCTTATTCTATAGAATCATGTGCTTTAACATGTTAAATTTTAGACCATGCATAACCCATTCACTTTATTTCCAGATACTTCACTTCCAGAAGTGTTTGAGGTACTCTTATTCATAAATTGAAGAAACACTTGGTCTAATCAATAAAAAATATTTATGAAGAGATGAAACAATATTGAGTTGGAGGCTAGAATCTCAAATTCCAATTAGAAACAATATCAGGTGAGAAGGTGAGTGATACAGAGACAGCTTCCCTTCAAAAGAGGCCCCAAGTGCGCTCACAGAGGTCACACAGCCTTTGCAGGTGTGTGGGTGTCTACAGGGCATCGAAGGCCCTGTTCTCTAGACCTGAGACAAAGGCAATCCCCTTTCACTCTTCAATGTAGATAGGAAGCAACAGAGAAAGAATCACTTGGGAAAGGGTGGGAAGATCAGATACTGCATAAGGGGTCACTCTCCACTTTCTTCAGTTGTTCATTCAATATTTACTAAACGCTCTGCTGTGGCATATATCCACCTAATTATGCCTACAGTTACATTGCATGTCAAAATATTCTGAAGTAGAAATTTGTAGGTTTTTTTATTGAAGTACGATTGCGTTATAGCAAATTCCATTAAAGTCCACATGATCTGTTACAATGTTATGTAATATACACTATTGCCTATATTATATATTATTACATGTAAATTATATATAACATAACATAATATAATGCCATAATGTAGGTTTTAATGAAATTTATTTCCTATAAAAACTGTCCATGTCAAATTGACTTGGGCATATTTCTACTGAATATCTATAAATTGCTAAAAGAGATCCAACAGAAACCATCTAAAACTTTGCTCATTAATTTTCTCTTATTGTACAAATTCTCTTTCTATGACTTTTATAACTGATTCTTTAGAGTATTCTCTTAGCTCTCTCCCCATTGCTTCTGACCATGTCTATGCAAGAGTTATCTTCTCTGGGTGTCAGTGTTTCTCAGTTACATGAGCCACCATCTTTTCTTCATGAAAACTTTCCACAGCATCTGTCCTCATTCTTACCCTTCACTTAATCTCTTTATCTCCAATCTAGATCTCCTTCCTGGGCCCCAAAGACATTTTCAGTCCTTAGTGAACCTCTTAAAAATGCCTCATGCAGGCACCATGCCCACCAACCAGCCCACTTCCTCTGCTTCCTAACCAATTTCTCCTTCTCCATTTCCTGTCTGCCTAAAGAGCTCACCATTTCCCTGGGACCTAACCCTGAAATTTCAAGCCATCTTACTCCTTCCTCTCGCTTATTTATTTTTTTCCTCTCTCCCCGTTGGTTCTACTTTTCTAATATTTTCAAATCTAACTTCTATCCATCTGCACTGACACTTCTTCTCTTCACACCCTTATTGTCTGGCACTGAATCTCCACAATTTCTAATGGATCATCCTGCCTCTAAGATTTCCCGCCAATCCCTCTTCCAGGCTGGCAATGGAGAGATCTTCTTAAAACAAAATCTAGACTGACACTGCAACCTTGCAAGAGGGTCAGAGCCTGGGTTCAAAACAGAAATTGGACCTTGCTCGCACTATGGACTCATCTCTGCTATCCCCCAAAACTCTTCTGGCCCCAGCCCTTCCAAAATTTCTGCATTCCCCAAATTAGCCTTATTATCTTACCTATCTTTGTCTTTACAAGTATCTTTGTTCTGCTTAGATCTTTATTTCCCCATTTCAGCCTGTTTAAGTCCTAAATTGTTTTGCAAGAAATCTCTTCTAAATCTTGTGTCTCATTTAGAAACATTCTTCTCTGTAGCCACCTGCCCCCCATTACGGTGGAGAGGGAGGAAGCTTCCTCCCAGGTCTCTGCAGAATTATCTTCACTGCATGTCTAGGGCATTTTTATCCAACTCTTCTCTAAATGCCATATTTTGCTTTTCTTTCACTTGATTTATCTTGAAATGGACTCAGTTCGTCACCATGTATATATCTTTTGAAAAAAAGACAGGTATTTCTTGCTTGTTCTGTAATAACTTATTTTGCATCTCAGTTTTAGCCTGAACTCCATTTGACCTTCACTTGGGTTGCTTTTTTTTTCTTTTGCTTAAATCCCACCAATGATAGTTTGTGTGTTCTCTAACAGTGAGGTTAAAGAACTTTAATCTGGAAATTAAATATCTTCATTCCTAGCTATGAGCACCAAAGTTCACATATAATCTCAAATTATGTAGCAAAGCATTTCTCACTACATTCATAAAAAATACTGCTTTCATTCTCCCATCATTTCTGAACTACAGTTAATTTGAAAATACCCGTAATAGTGTAACAAAAGTTAGACCACCATGATTGGCAATTAAATGTATTTGCTCAAGTCCTAATGTTTATGTATATTCCTTTTTAACAAGGTGATATTCTTATAGTAGTTATTTAATAGAAAGTAACAAGGCAATCACTCTATTATAAAATATTACATTAAATGTGACTAGTATTCCATTGGATATAATTGGAATAATTTGGCTAACAACAATAATGATTTACAAACCACAATTGAAAACATTCCTATTACAGAAATTTTAATACTTTTAAATTTTTAACTCTCACAGGTAATATCACAACAACTACCCAAACAGTATATTAAAGTGCTATTTTCCCAATTTCTCTCCAAGACAAACTTGGGGTTTCTTTTTGATCCTTTATCAATTTGATAGAGAATATGAGATTTCTCATGATGGTTTTAATTTTTATTTCTTTGAGTATCAGGGAGGTTGTACATGTTTTTACATACAGTGTCAGTTTGTATTTATTCTGCCAGTTTTTAATTGGGCAATTTTTGTTTTACTTATTAATTTATAAAGCATTTTTATACTAAATGATGCTACAATATATACCACCTCATCCACTGCCACACTTTTATAATGGTATATCATAGGTCTTAACCTACTGATGCACATTTTGTAAGTGTTTTTTGCAATTTGCCATTTGCTTTTCTACTTTGTGTAGGTTGTCTTTTGAGTCTTTTGAATTATAGAAGCTATAAGTCATTACATAGCCAATGCATCATTATATTCATTGCTGTTTCTTTCACTGCTTTTATATACAGAATGGCTTTCTACATACTGATCTGAGGAAATACTAACTTCAGAGTGCTTTTATGATTTCTTTTTTTACATATATTTAACTCTATAATACATCTGGCATTTACAAGGAAATACAGTTTGGGGTCATAATGGAACTTCTTTTCCACTAAGATTAACCCTATTCCTACTTATTGAAAAGACCATTATTATTCTCCTTGTTTTTATTACATTTTATAGTTCTCTGTTTATTTAATATGAAATAAATAGTGTAAACACTTACTTTGTGGGTACCACTACCCAGAGAAATCTAAAAGTTTCAATTTTTGCTACATGCCAAATTTTTAAAATTTGCTTTTTGGTGTTGTTACTAATATTGGTTCAAACCATTATTTGCATATTAGAAACATAAGATCTCCCCACTCAGGTGTTCCTACCACACCAAAACCACCAAGACACCAAGTCCACCACCACTGTCTACTGTTTTTGCACTTGTTTTTAAGACCACACTATCTCAACCTATTTTATTTTGTGTAGTAGTTTTTTTTAGGAGCTTTTGGTATCTGGACTCATTTTCAAGTCTTGATGATTTTGTGTCCTTGAATAAGTCAGTTAATTTCTTGATGTCTAGCTCCATTACCTGCAAAGAAGAGCTATATCTACTTGCAAATAGTTTCAAAGGTTAGAAACAATTCATATGACATGGCTATCAGAGACTATGGAAAGTCAGCAACAGTCAATCAACATAAATTCCTTCATTTCTTCTTTGTTTGTCTTTGTGTATATCTCATCCTATGCTAGAAACACAGTGAAAACTACATTTTGAAATGACACATGATCCGTGGGAAAACTCTGACATGCTTACTTGCCACGGAAACCTAATTACACTGGTCAACAGTGAGATCATTACTGACTTAAAAAGGCCCTAATCTGTAGTACCTTGGTGTGCTGAACATGAATATAACCCTGGAACTTTTTTATTAGCACTCGTTTTGAAGATATTTCAGATAATTCATTTTACATGTTTCACTGTGTAAATTTATCCAGTAGGACTACAACAACATCCTAAATCAGCCTAGAATGATGTAATATTGTATCACATTGCATAATATCATCATGCACACATCATCCAGAGTTGATTGCATCATTTTCTGATGCAATGCAATTCTATTGCCAGTAGGCTGCTGAAATAAGCTGACATCAGCAGTGCACTAGATAAAGCCATGTCGGAAAAGTTGAGCATTGAAAATATTTAAGACTTTGTGTAAGACAGTTGAAGCTACCGTTCCATAGAACTGTTATTATTTTATCCATTTAGGCACAATACATAACAGTAATGCCTCGAAAGTGTGTTAACAGCATGGACAATTTCTGCTCTATTTGTGGGGAAGTGACATTTGCCAACCGGAAGAAAAGTAGCACTTCTCAAGTGAAGAAGGCTTCTCATCTTTACTTCGGATGCAAGGTTGGTGACCAAGACAAGCCTTGGGCTCCACATATATGCTGTGCTACATGTACCACACAGCTTTCACAGTGGTTAAATGGCAAAAGACAATCAATGCCGTTTGCAGTCCCCATGGTGTGGAGAGAGCCAAGCAACCACATCAAAGACTGTTACTTCTGCTTGGCTCCTCCTCTTTCCAGCGGAATAACGAAGCAAAAGAAGTCGAGAATAGTCTACCCAAATATTCTATCTGCATTGAGACCAGTTCCACATGGTGAGGGACTTCCTATTCCAGAACCTCCAGCAGAATAGTCTCTTGATTCATCTGATGAGGACAAGGGTGAGCCAACCTGTTCTTCTCCTGTTCCATCAGCATGCAGTGATCTAGATTTTCACTGTGGTGCATCATCAACCCCATACAGACTAACACAGGAAGAACTCAATGACCTTGTTTGTGATTTGGACTTATCTAAGAACAAGGCAGAATTGCTAGGATCAAGACTCCAACAATGGAATCTTCTAGAAGAAGATGTCACAATTACTTTCTAACAATTACTTTCTAATGAAAGCACCACCAGCAGTTGGAGCCTTTCTTCAGAATGGAAACTACTCTGGTATTCTGTTCTGATATTGAGGGCCTCATGAATGCCTTAGACATCACTCATGACCCACAAGAATGGAGACTATTTCTAGACTCTTCAAAACTGAGTCTTAAGGCTGTGCTTTTGTACAATGGAAACCGTCTTCCATCTATTCTATTCCTGAACAGCTGTCCAAGAGACAAGCGAAGAAATCTAAGAAGTAGTCTATGACTTGATTTTTTACACTTATTAACTGTAGGCCTATTACTATTGGCACGCATTCTGTGATGTAAACATCAATTTACTGCAGATTACAAAAAACTAGAGCCGAAATTAGAATTTGACTGTCATATTCGTGTTGAGCACATACAAATTGATAGGAAATGACTAATTTTATTTCAGTAACATGACTTTTGTAAAAATTTGTTGACCAGTGTTATCAATATTCCCCCACGTCAAGTCACACATTTTAACAAATATTTGAACACTTACAATGTGCAAGACTCTCTATTAGGTCTACATAGGGAGATAAAGATAAATGAGAAATACAAGTGCTGATACTCAGCATTTGTCTAGCCCTAGCTTGTTTCTGCTATGTACATGTAAATATAATATTTATTCATTCAAATGTGTACATTTTAGCCCCTGCTATAACCAGATCCAGTGCAAGGGACTGGACATAGGATGGAGGATTTAGTACAAGATCCCTCATACAACTCTGACCCTACACATGTCAAATGTAAACAAATACCTTCCAGTTAGGTAAAGTCATTTCCCTTCAATATTCAGTTCAAATACCTCCTCTTTCATGAAATCTTCCTTATTTCCTCATTAGAAGTCACTGTATATGAAAATTATCTTGTTTTTCTTCATTTCTCTTTTACAGCAGTTCTTTGAGGCTTCTAACTTCCCAGAGCTTTTGCACAAAGTTCTATTAGAACATTCTGGTCCCAAGGTTGGGCTGATCAGTAGACCTGCCTGTCATATAATCTCTCTCAGACTCTACTCCTCAAGGTCAGAGCTACATCTTTTTCACTTTTGTATCCCTGCCAAACACACTGCCCTTTCTATGCTGAGTACAAATAAGTAATGCTCAGTTTCTTTTCTCAATTAATAGATGTTCTTTAAATAAACATAGATCGCATCTAGATTTAGCTACATGTGCAGGTGTGCAATGTGCCATGTGTTCCACTTTGGGGAATATTTTTCACGCATTTTAGTAAATCCAACTAGGCCATATTGGTTCTCATGTAGTGAAGCACAGCACTGAAAACAATGTGAAAAGCCCGAAATACTATCAATATTAAAGTTTTGAATTGTAACTAAATTATTCCTGAACCCTGACATTTGAATTTTATTCACTGTCTAAGAGTCTTGTTTTCAAAACTGTATTTTATTTTATGGAGGTTATATTGGTTTACAACACTGTATATGACTTAGGGGTATAGACTCACACCTCTTCAGATGTATGTTACTACACCACAACCACCACCAAAGCACCCAGACTCTTCACCACAGTCCTCTGGGCCCCCTCTCCCCGATTTACCCCCCTCTCCCCACCCTCTGGTAGCTTCAATTCCACAGTAAGATTTCCAGGTGTTGCATCAGGCAACACCACACTGATAGACGGGAGTCGTGGAGCAGGCTGCACAATGCAGGATGCTGCTCAATGAGTGTGATCCTGGCCTTTTTACTGATAGAATAATCATACAGCATCAGTTACAGAGGTTAGGAAGACAAGGGGGGAAAAAATGGGTGAAACTAAAGAATGTGGTTTTGTCAGCTAGGGCTTCGGGGGGATATGAGTCTGCTGACCAGATAATTCTTATCTGTTTGGCGAGCAAATGTAATCAAAACTAAACCCCAGGCCCTCGGGTTTGGTTCTAATCTTATCAACAAGGCTTTCCACTGATCAGTTTCTGGGGTCCCTTGTCATACATCAGTCCTTGGCCCCCTGACCATTCCCCGTCATACCTCATGATACATACTCTTCCCAGAGTGATCAAGCTTTTCGCTATTGGTTGATATGAAAGGCGCCTTATAAGGTTTTGCTATGACTGACTGATCAGGCAGCTCTGTACTTTGTATAGGACTGCAGAACTGCAGGTAACAAGTGGTGGCCAAACAGGCTGCTTAAGTTTAGCAGACCCACATCCAGGGTTTGTTTGGTTTAATGCTGTCTTTTTCTGCCTTTATTTTTAATTCCTAAGATTCTGATCTATTTAGAAATGTTTTTCCTTACTTTCTTTTGTCATTTCACTTATTATTTAAACTCAGCCATGAACCTTCCTAATATTCAGGTCTCCTGTTCCATCTGTAATGTAATGCAAGCCCCTCACAAACAGGGACAGTTTTCCATTCTGCTTTAGAGGTCCCACAGCCCTGGCAGTATGTCTTGATCTTGCTTGGTCATCAACATTCTTATTTATTGACTTATGTAATTAGCACTTTACTCAAGGATACATTTAATAGATTAGCAGAGGGAATATAACTGATCCGCTGAGGTGTTTCAGAATCAATTTTGTTTACAGAGCCCCAAAGCAATGACTTCTTTATTCAATAAATAAGTGAGTAGGTGCAATTCATTCATTGCACCAGATATGGAATGAAAGAAAAAACATCTATTGAGCTACTAAGATGTGTTCCTAGTGAGCACTTCCAGCGGCCTTGCTCATGTAATCCTCACAACTCTACAAAGTGAATATTACTCTGATCCCCCTTTCACCAGTTAAAAGCAAACAAAGAAACCAAGACTTAATGAAGCTGCTTGAATTTACACAGTTAATGAATAGCTGAGCAAAGATAATTCAAACTATGTGAGTCAAATTTAATGTCTTTTTCTTTACCCTACATGATCTATAGTAGTATAGTTATCAGGATTTATCACTGAACAGAAAATTATGATGCATCATTTATCAGATTTAATAGAAATTGATATACAAACAGATCTCCCCCGAAACCTAAAAATTTTACAAAGAATATTGCAAGTTTCAATATTAGCCAGTCTTAACAAATAAATTTCATTTCAAAGACATTCTCTGACATTTTTCTTTATGTAGGTTATTTCTTTTTTTTTTCAATTTAATACTTCAATGTAATGAAGTAACACTACATTATAGAAGTACATATAATAAGTTTCAGGTGTGAAACATTAAAAATCATTATGTGTATATACTACCTTAAATTCACCACTAAAAGTCTAGTTCTATCCTTAACTATACCATTATCCCTGTTACCCCATTGAACCACATTCCTCCCCCTTCCCTTCTGGTTAGAACTAATTGGTCTTACAGTGCAAAAGTTTATTTTTGTTCTATTTAGTTCATTTGTTTGCTTTCGCTATATACCATGAGTGATGTTATACAAAGTTTGTCTTTATTCTTCTGAATTATTTCAGTAAGCATAACACCCTCTAGGCCTATCCATGTTCTTTGAAATGGCAGGATTTCATTCTTTTTTAGAGCTAAGTAATATTCCATTGTGAATATATACTGCATTCACCTATAGACATACACTTAGACATTCTCTGAATTAAAGTTAAATACTTGAAAATAATGTAACTTTTTGTGAATCAATACACTGTAGAATGTTGATACTGTAATGCAGAATGTTGCTATAATGATGCAACTTTCACTGAAAAGAAAACTAAATTTCATACGTATAGTTGCTTATGAATCTTAGATACAGAAAATATTTAATAAATGTTGATCTAATAAGTAAATATGGGGAAACAGGGAACTTCTGTACATTTTCATTTGTCCTCCACAATATCCCAGAAAATGTGTGGAATGTGCCAAATCAAAAATCCATTTAGAGAAACTTTCAACAGAAAACTCTAAATAACTGTAAGGCACCTAATCTAACCAGCACATCTGCACTCTCCCCACCCCCAGGCGTGAAGCCATCTATGCTTAAATAAATCCTCAGTGCTGCTCTTTTACATTTTACAGTTCTTGTTGCCTGAAGAGAACACTAACTGCATTTTTAAAAAATCAAGCTATTTCAAAGAAAGCTGAGAATAAATATAGAGCTGGTTCCTACCTTCCTGTTAGATTTGTTTAGGTTGAACAGTTCCCTGGTTGTGAAAAGCACACAAGAGGTAAAACATTCTGTTAATTGCAAAGTTCCAATGCAAGATGAATACACATAGCACTTTAGTGGAATGGGTTATAGCTAATGGATAACACCAGTACTTTCATCGATATAGCAACAAACTAAGTACTATCATTTTATGAAGCTAAGCAAAATGTATAAGAATAGATAATGGTTATATTCACTGGTATTTGAAAATAAAGAAATCGGTGTCATTTAGCCTAAGAATTTCAGCTCCAGGTTTTAAACTCAGAAGTACTAGATGATTTTTTTTCTGTTTTTCTTTTTCATCTCAAGGTACTGTCATAATTATCTGTGTGTGATACCAGATTAATGTCTGAAAATACAAAACCTATTAGACAAGGCTGAGACTGTAATTAAACTGAACTAATCCAAAGTAAACACAACAGTTTAATGCCATTAGTATTCCAACTCCTTAAGAAATGTGGAACTTAGCATAAAAGGATCACACATTTTAAGAAAATTTAATCACATCACCAAAAAGTGAATAAAAAAACATTTCACAGATACTTACTGAACAAGCTAGATAATTTTCTATTGCTCTAACTTTCCAAAGTTCAAAGATTCACATTCCTACTGGAAAAGTAAACTGGTTCAAAAGTCACTCAGAGAGTTTATGAATTTAAATGCTCTTTTAAAAAAATTCTCTTTAAAAAGGCCATGAGAAAAGGTAAACTACCCTTTGAAATCCTATTGCTCTTCCAAATTTGTTCCTTTGTGTCTTGCCAGGGCTTTAACAACAGTGGAAATAGATATTCCAAGGATTCTTGTCTTCCTAGGCCAGAGGTCATCCTTTTTGTCTAAGAAAAGCCATTTATACCAATGAAAGAAGTAGGAGTGGTTAAGCACTGCACTGTGGAGCTGTCAGCAGCGGTGACATGAGGTGGACACCCGGCCAGGGAGATTCCCACATGTCGTGGTAGACCTCTCCTGCCTCGCCTGCTGCTCCCCTCAGCAGTGTACCTTGGTCTATCTGCTTGTTCTGCTCCCCACTCTGTCTCTGGTGAACTTTCTCCCCACCCCACAACTCTGGGCTGTACCCCAGCTTGTATGCATAAATAAATAAATCTTTAAAAATAAATAAATAAATAAATAAATAAAAGAAGTAGGAAATGTTAACTGCACTGTGAATGCACTTAATATTTAAGAACAGTGTTTGTACCATTCCTTCAAGGAAGATCATTACTGAGAAGCAGTACCCAAGTCTGGTAGAAAACTGCTGAATCTGATTTTATTCCATCAACTGACATTCCTTATGAATCTAAATGAAGAGAATTGGCTCCTTCCTTCCAGGGGTTTCCATCAATTAAGATCAACATGGTAACATCTTATTTTCACATTCAACAATACCTTCATATTGTCTGCCCTACCAAAATAAAACATCAACATTTGTTAACATTACAAAAGGTAATCAAATAAAAATTTACACAGCTTTCTATCTATGAGCAAAGTTTTGAAATGTTTATGCAAAGGGTGGTAAATAAGGACATAAAATACAGAGTCTTAAAATTGAGGAAAAATAAAAATACATATGCAAAATCTGGCTACATAGAAGTTCTCTACCCAGAGTCTCTCAGGATTTAGTGTGGCTCATTACCCAACCTCTTTCCCTAGGACTCCATTGTCTTCTCTTATTCTCTGTGGCTTCCCTGAGATGATTCTACCTCCTTCAGGTGCTGAACTTGGGGAAATTCTGGGCTTATGGGTCCGATTTGGTACTAAAGATCTCCTCAACTTTTTCTTCCAAGCTTTTCTTCCTATGTTGCTCCATCAAATGTCTTCCCTTCTTCTCATGCCTCAGTTCTCGCTGACTTCAAATTTTTTCTAATCCTTCATCACACTGACAGATGAGAGACTGCAAAAGTTTCAGAAATATATCAGCCCACTCTTTAAAATGTTAAATAATTTCTCTCACTGTCATCAAGTGAAGAGGAATATTGGGCCAGGTCTTTCCAGGACAGGCTTTGCCTATTGAGAGTACAATAGGCTCTTTTGGAAACTACTTGAAATTTTTTGGGTCACACAGTGTAACACTGAATTATATCCTGGGGGCATTTAAGGCACAGAGCTGGGTCCAAAGGAATTCATCTTCTTCCTAGCGTGCAGAGATTTTTCACCCCAGCATAATGTTATTTAAAACGAAGTCACAGGGGAATTACTACCCACTCTGCCCCTTCCATTACAAAGAATCTGGAAAGAAGGTTGAGTGTTAAAAGGTATGGGGTTTCAGAAACGTTTTATAATTGCAACCCCTCCCATATGAACAACAGATGCTGAAAGAAAGCGCTATTCTACAGAAACCATTCATTTCAAAATAAATCAATTAGAAGACGTTACTGAGGACAAATAAAAATATTGAGATATTTCTCATTTATATTCAAAGCTAAGGATTAGGAGAACAACCCAATTACTCATCCAATCTGCCCATTTAAGCACCTGTCAACTAAAGGGATTAATATGCCTTATGTTTATGGAATTAGGGGCAGCTCTGACACAGTCTTTGCCTGAGAACCATTAACAAACACATTTTCTAAGTATGTATTAACATTTCTTAGCTGTCATTACTGTAATGACCCTGATACGAGCTAATGAAACCCTTCGAATTTCACTGCTACATTAGTAGTCATAGGTGAGGCAGCCCCCACCCCCAGCCTCCAACCCCCATGCAAGACCATTGCTATGCCCACCTCCAAAAAAATGTTGTTTGAAATACACAATTCATAGAAACTCATTATTCTTATATTCGCACAGGGGATTTTTTTTTCTCCTTGAAGAGACAAATTAAAACAAGTGCAGGAAGGAAATGATTAAGTCACAAAAGTGTAAAAACACAGAGAAATACATAATGCAGAATAAGAGTTACTAGAGATAGCATATGTAGCATCTGCAAATGATTATCACTCTCAGATGGTAGCAACACCTGCTTTGGCTCTGCTTTGGGTGTGAAAGTCTGAGACAAAGGTATTGATACTTCTCTGAGTTTATGTGAGGATAAGTAAACCACAGGAATCCCTTCCATTGACAAGTGGAATAAATGCATATTAAACGGGCTGGGATGTATACAAATCATTTGACGGTGACATAGGCATTCAAACTGCACAAAAAAAATAATCAATAGGAGAAACAAGCCAATTAAAAAATTGGCAAAAGACTTGAATAGACATTTCACAAGGGAAGATGTATGAATGGCTAATGAGCACATGAAAGTTGCTGCTCAGGGCTGGTCAACGGGAGAGGGAATCAGAACTGCAGTGAGATCATCTGCACTGGAGCGACCGAAACGACGGGCTGAGGGTGGTGAGCAGATGGAGCAACTGGAACGCTCGGAACTGCTGGCAAGAGTATAAAAATAGCAGACGAGTCTGGCAACTGCTAGTTTCTTTAAAAGCCAAAATCTACCTACCCAGTTATCCAGTGATTCTACTCATATGTGTGTCCAAAAGAAAGGAAAATATACATCCACAAAGAGATGTATAGAAGAGGAAGCACAGCATTCATCAGAGCCCCCAAACTGGAAACAGCCCAAATGTTTATTAAGAACAGAATGGATAAATAGTTCGTTCATAGAGTGAAATACCATCAGCAACGAAAAAAATTTAACGACGGACATAGGAAGCTACATCGATGAATGTCCAAAATATGTTGCAGAAAAGAAGCAACACACAAACGAGCACATTCTATGATTCCATTCACATGGAGTTCCATCGCAAGCCAAGCTAATCTTTGGTGCTAGAAACAAGAACAGTTTTTCTTTTTTCTGAGAGAAAAGGGGTTGATTAACTAAAAAGAAGTATAAGAAAAATTTCTGGGGTGATGTTAATGTTCCCTATCTTAACTGGAGTGTGATTTAAATGAGAGTATACAGTCATCAAAAGTCACCCAAGTGCACACTAAAAACTGAATTTTATTGTCCATAAATTGAGCCTCAGTAAACAAAGGGCTAAAAATGCTCAGATATATTAATAACACTGATGATTTTAAACCCCCCAATATAATCACTAAAACTTACATAGTGTGTATCTGTGTCATGAGTTCTCAGTAGTCTACATACATTATTTCATTTAGTCCAACTATGATGGAGTAAATGCTGTTGCTATTGCCAATATATAAATGAGTCTGTGAGGCTAACAAGCTTGACCTAAGTCTCATATCTAAACACATTTCATATCAGCTTTAATCTTTAAGGAGACCCCTCCCTCCCTCCCTCCCCTC
>PVIJ01010871.1:0-57864 GCA_004024925.1 Scalopus aquaticus | reverse complement strand
ACAGGACTATAGGGAGGCCAGGTGGGAGAGAGACACTCAGCGGTGGGGGAGGGGGGAGGGGAGGATAAGGGCACAAAATGGAAGAGAGGAGAATACAGGGGACCATGGAGATGGATCACGGGTGAATTGGTGGTGGGCTGCCCAAGGGGAATACAAAATGTAAAAGACACAAATAACAATAAAAAAATGGAAAAAAAAATAATAAAAAAAATTAAAAAAAAATAAAACTTAAAAAAAAAAATACAGGCAACAACAAATGCTGGAAAGGATGTGGAGAAAAAGGAACTCTTCTACACTGCTGGTGGGAATGTGAAGCTGTATGGCGATTCCTCAAACTACTAAACATGGAGCTTCCATACGACCCAGCAATACCACTTTTGGGAATCTACCCAAAGGACAGAAAAGCACTAATCTCTTTTCCATTCTTAATGTAAAACCATTTGGTCTTCTGACTTTAAGTATAATGGCAGCTGTAGGTTTTCCATACATGCCCTTTATAAGGTTAACAAAGTATCCTTCTATCATTTACTGGAAATTTTTATCATGAAGATACTGAATTTTGTTGAAGACTCTGGATCTATTCAGATGATCATACAATTCTCCTTTTTTTTTTTCTATTGACACAGTGATTGATTAATTGGTTGGTTGGTTGATTGATTTTTTTTAAGATTTATTTATTTCTGCATACAAGCTAGGGTGCAGTCCAGAGGTGTGGGACGGTGAGAGGGTTCACCAGAGACAGAGTGGGGAGCAGAATAGGCAAATTGGCCGAAATACACTGCCAAGAGGAGCAGCAGGAGAGGCAGGAGAGGTCTGCTGTGTTATGTGGGAATCTCCCCAGCCGGGCATCGAGCTAGTGCTGCTGCTGCCAACAGCTCCACAGCACTGTGCTTAACCCGTTGTGCCACCAGGGAGGCCCTGATTGATTTTTTTAATGTTATTCTTGCTTTGAATTTTGGAAAAAATCCCATTTTGCAGTGATACATTATCCTTTTGTTATATGCTGGATTGTAGTTGTTAATATTTTGTTCAAGATTTTTGTATTTAGACTTAAGAAAGCTCTCACACTGTATTTTGGGTTTCTAGTAGTATATTTTTCTGGTTTTGGTATCACAGTAAATCTGACCTCAAAAAATAATCATTTTTGCTTTCTACTTTCTGGGGAAAAAATCACATGAATTTTAATTATTTCTTACTTAAATACTATCTATAGCTGGGATGGTATTTTTATGGGTAGGGGTTTTAAACAAAAAATCAATTTAGATAGATACATACATACTTAGATATGGATATACTGGAAATACAAGAAACAAGAAACATATGTGAATGAGGGAGCATGAACATTTAATTAGTGATGTGGATTATTTTATGCACTATGTATAAAAAGATTGTGACATTACACTTTCATCTCTTTATTTTCCTGTTCTCTCTCTCCCTCCTTCTCTCAATCTCTCTCAGAATCTATTTTCAAAATCATACTCTCAAATAGGTCTGATTTTTTCATATCAGGTTTTATATTTTCTTTTTTGTGTGCAACTATGAATTTTTTCATGCTTTCCTTAATTTTAAAATTGAAAACTACTAAGTGACATTTGCAATCTTATAATGAAAATATTTCCACGAAACTAGGAAGTGTGGGTGAATTCACAGATAAGATGTTAGTTATCATCTTAAGTCACCAACTTTCTGGCACTGAAAAGGGACTATTCCAAGCATCAAGATCAAAATGATCCATCAAATGTTCATAAACAAGCCACATTTAGCTTGCCTCCTATTTAGACTCTAAGCTTTCTGTTACTTCTTTACCAAAAAAAAAAATTGTCCTTTCTCATCAACAGGTTTAATTATGCTATTTACTAAACAACTTAATATGTATGTGCAGACACCTTCATAAGCTGCCTGCAGAGATGTGACTCTTGGATTTCTTTACTTTGTTCCCCTGGATTAGCTCTACTTGTTCTTAGACTTCCTGACCTCTATTGCTGTAAGTCAAAATCATATAGTTTGTTCTATTTTTATTTTTTCAGTAAGGCCTCAGGGAGATAAAATTTCTATAATTCTGAGTGTCTGAAATGTATTTATTTTGTACCTGCAATTTGAGTAGCTATAGAATTTCAGGTGCAACAATTTTAAAAATTGCAGGCTTTCCCCTATTGGATTTATAATTCTCAGTATTGCTATCCATAATCAATCTGACCTTGTTTCTTTGTAGATAATTTATTTTTTCTCTCTTTGGAATTCTTTTTGCTCTGTGTACTTGGTATTCTATCCTGAAATTTTTTTCATGACATGTCTGGATAGGTGATTTCAAATTTATTATTATTGTTGTTGAGAGTCCTCTGGGGAAATTTTGTATTATTTTTGGATTATTTTCACATTTCATATTTTTTTTTCTAGTTTATTTTTGAAAAATATTGCTATGTGGCTAATTTTCTGTGTCTTTTATTTATTCTTACAAATTCTATCACAGGTGTCCTACTTTTTAAAATTGTGGTTATATACATATATATCATAAAGCTTATCATTCTACCATTTATTTTTTTTAAAGATTTATTTTTTATTTATACATACAAGCTGGGGTACAGGCCAGAGGCGTGGGGTGGCGAGAGGGTCCACCAGAGACAGAGCAGGTAGCAGAACAGGCAGATCAGAAATACACTGCTGAGGGGAGCAGCGGGCAAAGCAGGAGAAGTCTGCGGCGCCATGTGGGATTCTCCCCAGCAGGGTGTCGAACTCGCGTCGCCGCTGCCGACATGGGGAGGCCCTCATTCTACCATTTCTAAGTATATATTTTAAAGTTCTGTGATGTCAAATCACATTGTTGGACAACCATCACTACTATCTATCTCCAGAACTTTTTCATCTTCCCCAGTTGAAACTCCATACCTATAAAATAATTCCTGGCTGCCCCTCTCCCACAATCCTTTAGCCACATCATTCAACTTCTATAAATCTGACTACTCCACGTACCTCATATAAGTGGAATCATACAATATTTGTCTTTTATGATGACTTATTTCACCTAGCACACTGTCATTGAGTGTATACCATGTCATAACATGTATCAGTTTCCTTCAAGATTGAATGTGTTTCATATAGCACATTGTTGGAGGCCAGCTCCGGGCAAAGTTATTGTTGGTTCTGAGGGTGGTGGAGAAGGCGTTGGCGTGTTGCAAATGAGAGACAGCACAAACACCAGAGAGTGTTCAAGCTGCTGTGCCTTTATTGTCAGAAGCAGGATTTATATATCATAGAAATTGTCAAGCAAACACAAAATCATATAATTACATAGTTATTGCAGAAACAAGACATTTTTAACACAGTATCCATATTTGATGATTACCTCAACAAAGTATGTAAAGTTTTAGACAGCGATTAACTTTTCTTTTGTTTCTAGAGGTCGCTGTGTCCTAGATGTTCTGGCCAATAGTTGGTTGCTAGGGAACTAGAGGGGATGTACATCATTTGACCTTAGAAGCCCTTTTGAGTTAATTCTTTAAACTGAAGAAAAGTGTGAGAAAGAAGCAATTATGCTTTGTTCTGAGTGGTGGTCCTTGACCAAGTAGAAACATTTTTAGTATTAATGGGAACAACCCAGCACTTATCTTGGTAGTGTGGGGCACAAAGGAATTGCGCCAACTGGAAATAGGCTGATTGTTTTTAACTCTTTCGTAGGTTGTCCTGTTTTGATTTTCCTGGTTAGTAGATTTATGTAATCTAATTATACACATTTTTAAACCTAAAACATTTAGGGACAGAAATATCACATCCTGCTTTCTTTGAGGAAGGCCTCCTTGAAGAGGCACAACAATTCCCCCTTTTTTTATTTTTTAATTGCAGATGTCTCATCTGAGTATGCAGATTGGAGACAGAGGCAAAGAGTGTCTGAATTTAGTATTGGAAATGTAAAAAGAAAACCAATTATGCAGACGAATATATGAACATTAACCCTTGACTAGACAAGAATGTAATCTTATCAGAGAAACTGCTCGGTGCCTGGACCCAATCATGGGGTCTTAAGAAATGAGAAGGGCTACATGCATGCAGGTACATCAGAGAAACTAATCATAGTTTTTACATAAACTTACCGAAAAGGAGACTACTCTATTATTTTAAACTTACAAAAATGTTATGTTCCATTTGCTTATGGGCAGAGATATCGCATCCTGACTCTCTTTGGAGGAGCACTTCCTTGAAGACTCTCAACCCACAATGCGACCTTGTTAAGCAATATGGGTGGACCTAGGCGTGACACCACATTATGTTTTTCCAGTCACCCACTGATGGATACTTAGAATGCTTCCATCTCTAGCTATTGTGAATAATGCTGCAGTGAACATGGGTGAACACATATCTGTTCGAGTTCCTGATTTCAATTCTTTTTGGGTCATAACCAGAAGCAGCATTGCTGAATCCTTATCAAAGTTCAAAAGACTTCTTCAATAATTATTCAGAGTTCAACTGATATTTTTTCAGCAATTACATCTTTAATCTCCATGACTTTTAAAAATGTTTGATTACTATAGAAATCTGTCCTTTTATGTATCAAATTCTTAAATTACTCTGAACATGTTAATTTTAGGGTTTTTCAACAATTTCTATGTTCTGAATTTTAGAGCCCTCCAGGGTAACATATTGTTTGACTTTGTATTCTCTTGTCTTGCTGTTCTATTTCTAGTTTTTATTAAAATCTACAGATTCTTGATCAAACTTTCCAATTAATGAATGAGATACTGAGATTACTAATTAAATGCCTAGTATAAATTTCCTCTGTCTTCAGCAGTCTCTTCTAAATAAGAGGAATATGTACTCTGTATCTAAGGAGTATATGGGAGGAAGAAGAAACAGGGAAAATGGTGAGTTACCAGATAAGCTTTATGTTAAGTTCCACGAGCCCAGATCAAAAGATTCCTCTCTCACGAAATGACTTCCAAAAAAGGATGGAAGGTCTTTATACAAATGATTTATGCCTAAACAAATTTTTTTGGGTGTAGGAGTGGGAAATCAGCGACATTGATTGGCAAATTTAATGTTAGAGTAGTAAGCTTGTGAGTAGAACACACAGGCAAATTCCACACCAAATGTCAAAATAAGTAAAACTCTGCTCCAGAATGACTTCAAATTTTATCAAATCTTTTTTCTTGCAATGTTTCTTCTCCTATAAACTGTATGTGTGGTAAGTGATATTAACTGTCTTATCACTGTGAAACTAGATTTAGCTTCCTAGGGTAAAATAAACTTATTACTGGCTTAATGCAAGTATTTAATTTATAATTTGCATAATTCTTTTCAGGTGTAAATTGTGGAAAATGGGAAAACATCAAGGCAAATATTACTACTAATATTTTTATACCTGATCTTTTTTCATTATCATAAAATATATACAACAAAAATTTGCCAAGTTAACAATTCTGAAGAGTTCAATTCAGTGCTACTGATGACCTTTACAATGTTGTGCGACTACCACTATTGTTTCCGAATCTCTTCTTCACCTCAGACAGAAACTCTGTCACCTTTAAGCCAATACCTGCTTAATAACAGGAATCTGTATTTAGGAAACTCCTCAAACAGAAAATTCAATGCCTATATGGGTACAATGATTCCTACTTTACCATGGATAAAATAACAAATTAAACCCAGCTATCCCTCCCAGTGAATAGAAAAACAGTAAATTATTGTCACTTTTTAATGAATTCATTCTGATAGTAACACTAAATCTGACAATAGTATAATAAAAAAAGAAAACTATGGACAAATTTCCCTACTAGGCATAAGTATAAAAATCCAATACAAATTAACTCTAGTACTAAACAAAGAATTATCTTTGATACCAACATTTATTTAACATAACAATCAAAATACTTCTCCACTTTCACAAAATAAAAGACAACAACATACGATTATCTAGGGAAAAAATCTGATAAAAGTAAACATAAATTTAAACAAAATTGATAGAAATAACTCAGCCATTATAAAACACTCTCTCTCTCTCTCTCTCTCTCTCTCCCTCTCTCTCTCTCTCTCTCTCTCTCAAGCTTGATAGCACCAACACTTTAACCCCTGCACCATCAGGAAGGCCCCCATTATAAAACACTTTACAAAGGATAGAAAATAAAGTTCTTGATATGATGAAAACTATCTACCAGAAAAAAAGCAGTACTATACATTTCATAGCAAGGCAACAGAGACAAGGAGCCTGACTATCACTACTGTTATTCAACATTACACTGGAATTTTCAACTTACATAAAAAGGTGAGAAAAGAAATTTAAATTATAAGAATAGGAAAGAAGAAATAAAACTGTCATTTGACTATAATCATGTAGATATATACAAAATAAAGAAAAATGTAAAGTATTAAACATATTGAGCAATATTACTGTAATCAAGTAATAATATGATAGTTAAATCATAATATAATTTACAGTAGCATCAAAAATTCAAATACCCATAGCTAAATCTAACAAATATTGAAAATTTCTTTTTTTTTTAAAGATTTATTTATTTATACATACAAGTTGGGGTACAGGCCAGGGGTGTGGGGCAGCGAGAGGGTTCACCAGAGACAGAGTAGGGAGCAGAACAGGCAGGTCAGAAATACATTGCTGAGGGGAGCAGCGGGCGAGGCAGGAGAGGTCCACCGCACCATGTGGGATTCTCCCCGGCTGGGCGTCGAACTCGCATCGTGCGCCCTGCCGACAGCTCCATAGCGCAGTGCTCAACCGCTGCGCCACCAGGGAGGCCCCAAATGTTGAAAATTTCTACACATAAAATTATAAAACATGGGGCCTCCCTGGTGGCACAATGGGTTAAACTCAGCGCTGCGGAGATGACCACAGCTGCAGCCAGCAGGGGAGATTCCCACATGGCACAGCAGACCTCTCCTGTGCCAGCTGCTCCCTACAGCAGTGTATTTCCGTTGATCTGCCTGGTCTGCTCCCCACTCTGTCTCTGGTGAACCCTCTCTACCGCCCCACGCCTCTGGACTATATCCCAGTTTATATGCATAAACAAATAAATCATTAAAAAAAAGAAAATTATAAAACATTACTGAGATAAATTAAAGAATACCTAAATAAATGCAAGGGCACAAAAATTAATGAATTGGAAAATTTAATATTGAAAAAAACTCAGTTATCTTTAAATTGCTTGATATTTGATATAATCGGAATCAAAATCCCAGGAAGATTGTGTTGTTCCTATCTGATCAATTGTTCATTATTATCATATAAAACAAGGAATTAATGTAATATTTAGATGTAAAGTTCCAAGAATAATCAATACATTTTTGTAAAAAAGGCATAGATGAAACATTTATGAAAATATATACCCAAAGTAGATTGTTACCCAGAATATTAAGAGTAAAAACCTACAAATTTGTGAAATTTGTAAGAATATATCCAAATGAACTATAACCAAGTAAATAAAAGGGATCAACTTCACTAATTATCAAAGAAATATAAATTAAAATGATACTGAGGTACTACTAGAAAACTAAACTGAGAATATTTTAGGATGACTAAAATGACAACATAAACTAATGTTAATATGGATTAACCAGAATCTCAGATCTTCCTGGAAGGAACATTAATTGATAAAAGCCCTAGAAAACAGTTGTGTAATTCATTTGAAAATATTCAGACATCATAATCCAGCAATCCTAGCCCAATGACCTAATGATATGGATATTAACTTTATTATTAATAGCAGCATTGCTTGTAATAGATGATTACTAAAAACAAAATCTATAAGTAGAAACAATTGAAATGTCCATCAACAATAATATGATCATGTATCTATATATTCAATATCTAGAATATTATATATCAAAGAGTATCAATGTACTTCCAATACCTAAGATAACATGATAAGGAAAATATCTCCATATTTTAAAATACTGAATCTAAATCAGGAGAAAATGAATGATATTGTATGGTTAATAACACTGGTTAACAATGAGATTGTTACTGAGTTAAAAAGGCCCTTCTGTAGTATCTTGGTGTGCTGAACATGAATATAACCCTGAAAACTTTTTAGTAGCTCTTGTTTTGAGAATATTTCATATAATTCATTTTATATGTTTCACTGCATAAATTTATCCAGTAGGACTGCAACAACATCCTAAATCAACCTACAATGATGTAACATTGCATTGCATTGCATAATACCATCATGCACACATCATCCAGAGTTGACTGCATCATTTTCTGATGCAATGCAATACTACTGCCAGGCAGCTGCTGAAGTAAGCTGACATCAGCAGTGCACTATAGAAAGCTCTGTCAGAAAGGTTGAGCATTGAAAATACTTTAGACTTTGTGCGAGACAGTTTAAGCTACTGTTCCATACAACTGTTATTTTTTTATCCATTTAGGTACAATACAGAACAGTAATTCCTTGAAAGTGCACTAATAGCATGGACAATTTCTGCTCTATTTGTGGAGAAGTGACATTTGCCAACCAGAAGAGAAGTATCACTTCTCAAGTGAAGACGGCTTATCATCTTGACTTTGGATGCAAGGTTGGTGACCAAGACAAGGCTTGGGCCCCGCATATATGCTGTGCTACATGTCCAACACAGTTTTCACAGTGGTGAAATGGCAAAAGACCATATCAATGCCGTTTGCAGTCCCCATGGTGTGGAGAGAGCCAAGCAGTCACATAAAAGACTGTTCTTTCTGCTTGGTTCCTCCTCCTCCCGGCGGAATAACAAAGTAAAAGAAGTAGAGAATAGTCTACCCAAACATTCCGTCTGCATTGAGATGAGTTCCACATGGTGAGGGACAAGGGTGAGCCAACCTGTTCTTCTGTGCCATCATCATGCAGTGATCCAGATTTTCACTGTGGTGCATCATCAACCCCACGCAGACCAAGACAGGAAGAACTAAATGACCTGGTTCATGATTTGGACTTATCTAAAAACAAGGCAGAATTGCTAGGCTCAAGATTCCAACAATGGAATCTTCTAAAAGAAGATGTAACAATTACTTTATATTGAAAGCGCCAACAGCAGTTGGAGTCTTTCTTCTGAAAGGAAAGTACACTGGTATTCTGTTCTGATACTGAGGGCCTCATGAATGCCTTAGAAATCACTCATGACCCACAAGAATGGAGACTATTTCCAGAATCTTCAAAACTGAGTCTTAAGGCTGTGATTTTGCACAATGGAAACCATCTTCCATCTATTCCAGAAGCACATACTGTCCACATGAAAGAGACATATGATAACTTAAAGCAGCTACTGAATTCCATTGAGTATAACAAGTACAGCTGTAGCGATTTGAAGCTATTTGCCCTTTTAATGGGACTGCAGCAGGGATATACAAAATACATGTGTTTCTTATGTGAGTGGGATAGCCGAGCAAGTAAACTGCCCTACTTGTGGAAGGAATGGACTCACAGACAAAATGTAGCAGTTGGAGAGACTATCCAGCACCCAGCTCTGGTTGAGGCTCATAAAATCCTGCTAACATCCCTTCACATCAAAGTAGGTTTGATGAAGTATTTCATGAGAGCCATGGACCAGACCTCGCCAGCTTTCTGATATCTGTATGAAAAATTTCCTTGACTCAGCAAAGCAAAGATTAAAGAGGGAGTTTTTGTGGGTCCACAGATTTGAGAGCTCTTCAAAGATTACCGATTCAAAAACTTGCTGCAGGGTGATGCAAGACAAGCATGGGATGCTTTTCACCTAGTGTTTACAAACTTTCTTGGGAATGTCAGGGCAGAAAACTACAAGGAACTAGTAGAAGACGTGCTGATGCAGTATCAGAAACTCGGCTGCAATATGTCTCTAAAGACCCACTTCCTTCATTCTCATCTGGATTTCTTCCCTGAAAACTGTGGTATGGTTAGTGACGAACAAGGAGAACATTTTCTTCAAGATATCGAATCAATGGAACAAAGATACTGGGGAAAATGGTCCACTACAATGCTGGCTGTCTACTGCCGGCACTCCCCAGAGATGCTCCTGAACAGCTGTACAAGAGACAGGCAAAGAAATCTAAGGAGTCCATGACTTAATTTTTTACAGGTATTAACTATAGGCCTATTAATATTGGCATGCATTTTGTGATGTAAGCATCAATTTATTGCAGATTACAAAAAAAAAAAAAAACTAGAGCCAAAATTAGAATTTGACTGTCATATTCGTGTTGAGCACATATAAATTGATAGGAAATGACAAATTTTATTTCGGTAACATGACTTTTGTAAAAATTTTGTTGACCAGTGTAATCAGTAAGTTGCATAAGGAATGTTTCTAGAGTGCTGTGTTTTTTCTACTTTTGACCTCAATGTGTTTACATGAGTACATTTACTTTGCTATAACATTTTGGGCTCTATACTTTAAATTAGTGCACTTTTCTGTGTTTATGTGTATCACGATAGTATTAACTAGCTTAAACCCACCTGTCCACATCTCCAATTCAGTGGAATGAAGACTCAGAAGGAAATGTATAATATTTATGAAGACACTTTTAAAATCTATAATTTTAACATATTATACATTAGTGAAGAATATAAGATTGCAACTTCTATATTTAATATTCTGCTGTCATCTCATGTTACTTTCCTATTAGCACTGCTTCCATGAATGTGTTTTAATTTTTCCTTATTTTCCTTCATTTCAAAAGATGAAAGGTAAATACACACATATAGTATGCACATGCAAATACGTATATTTATTTACCTCCATCTATCTTAAAACCAATATTTTCCTCTAATTCTCTATATCATTTACATTGAGAATGCATTGATTTGAAATGCTTCTGTTTACTTACAGAATGTGGTCTTTACCACCTAAGTTATATTATATCTATGTCTAAATTAGCAGCATTGCCTTTTTTTCCTCTTATGAAGATGTGGTAGTTTCCTTTCTGTTCTGACCTCTCATGCTGAAGAAGGTGCTGCCATCTACCTGGAATGCTCTCCACCCTCTTGTTTCCTAGTTAAAGACTCATCTTGCAGATTTCAATTTACGTGTTCTATCTTTCAGTAATAGCATCTCCTTTTGTCCTGATTTCCTTAGTGACAATTTTCATATTAACATGTACCCTCCTAAAGACTCTGAAATGAGAACTAAGCTCTGTTAATAATCATCACAAATGCAGGAGTAAGCAAAATGCCTTGCTCCTGGTAGATACTCAAATATTTATTGAATAAATGAATGTTAAGGAAGGTCATCAATTAGGACAGTGTTTAGATATAAGTAATAAAAACTGATGAACTGTGACTTAAACAAATAGGAGTTAACTTCTTGCATAAACAATCTAGGGGTGGGTCAGTGGCTCAGTAAAGACTTCACAGTTTTTGGTTCTCACTTCCTCTCTACCATCCTTAGCTTTGTTGATTTTATTCCTCATGTATGCCCCTTCACGTGAGGTTGCAAGGTTGCTGCCACAGAAATAGACATCATGCTATTTCCAAGCTTGTATGAGGGTGTATATAGCCATCAAGAAAAATATTTTTCAAAAACTCCCAGAAAAAGTCATTGTTCAGAACTGGGTCATTTTGTCATCACTGACTACAAAAGAGGAAGAGAAAGTCACTCTATCATCCTTTCATACTACATGATGAGAAATGCATAAAAGAGAAAAGGGATAGAAGGATTGGGGATATCTTTTGGGTTATAAGTCAACAAACCTTGACTTATACGAAGTTCAAATGTAGATTTCTACATATTAATGTGGACATAAAGTGGAATTTAGTAAGAACTGGTTGGTGAATTGGATTGTCAGCTTTTTTACTAACAAATA
This sequence comes from Scalopus aquaticus, assembly GCA_004024925.1. Lineage (NCBI taxonomy): Eukaryota > Metazoa > Chordata > Mammalia > Eulipotyphla > Talpidae > Scalopus > Scalopus aquaticus. Next base: position 46,109 of record PVIJ01010871.1, on the reverse strand, counting down.
CTCAAAACAGTATCAAGTCAGCTGATTTTCCCTCCAACACATTATCATCCCTAGGAAATAATCCAACTTTTTATGTTCAGTCACGTCATTATGTCTGAAATGATAAGTCATGCAGAGGAGATAACAAGTGTTCTATGAAAATAAGGTTAAAAAAAACAAAAGAAATAAAGCAGAGAATAGCAAATATATCACATGATTTCTGTCTGGCTTTCATCAAACATGGTAATTCCTTTTTGCTCTGGCACATATATCATTCATTTTCATTCAGGACAGACAAATTGAGCTACCGGACATTAGATAACAGCTATAATTTTAAATCATCTCACAGTTCACAACCTTAAGGGGTAATGTTATGACAAAATCCAATTAATCACTCCTGTTTTTTTTTTAAATAATAAAACAATTCACCCTTACCTTTGTCTATTGCTGAACACGTACTACTCTTATTCTGATATTACACAGACACCAAAATATAGTCTTACATGGAGTTATGTCTATCATTGTGGAATTCAAGGTTAGACAAATAATTAAATAATTTGAAAGATTTCTGCATATTATGCCACAGAATTCAATATAATTTTTTTGACATTGGGAGACCTACTTCACTTAGAATCATTGTAACTAATGCATTAGTTTAATAACTCAAAATTACACTATTGTATGACTCACTAATTTTAGCCTTGTAATCATCCTTCCATTAAAATGGAGTATCAGAAAAGTTTCAAGGTTTTGTATAGAATAAAATAATTGAATATATATACAGTGCTAGCTTTCTAATGAGTGACCTTGCCTAGTTGAAGATAACACCTTTTAAAACAGGATATGGAGAAAAAGGAAGAAAATGCATTTTTTATTTTTTCTTATTTATTACATGATACTTATTGCGTATACTATATGGTCAATTAAAAAAAATACAAAAACAGAAACTACCAGTAACAGGCAATCACAGACCGTACTTTATCAAAATCATAATGCAGTGAGTCCTTCCAGAACTATGTTCTGGTTCTGATTGCCTGCCTGTGTGTTTGTGCATGTTCGTACATGAATATATACATGCTAGGACATGCTACATTTATCTTTGTAAACTGCTTTTTCTCTCTATGTAAATAAATATTATATATTTCTAAAAGTTTTTTAATAGATTAGTGTATAGTTGTTATTTTTGTGTGTTCATTATTTCCTAAGATACACTTCTAAAATCAAGCTTTACACTATTTTGAGTAAAATTACCAACGGCAGAGCAGAAAGATTTTGCCAAAAGAGCCTTTCACTTAGTGGCCAATTTTGTACATTTTGGCCTATTACTTTATTTTCCCAAATTTTAGGGGAAAAAAGGCACATAAATAATACTATAATTTGTATATAATGTAATTTAAGCAGGGTAATCTTTTACCATGAGGTTAACAACTTCAAGTAAAATTTCTGAGATGAGAGGACCTGAACATATATCTCTATCCATTTTAAGATCCATATTTAATGCCGTGAACATTAATACATATTTAGTGGGTAAATCATTAATCAATTTGTGATGAATTAATGATGAATTCATTTGCACTTTTGCTAATTTATATCCTAGGTCCACTTTTTTTCTATTGGCATATTTATTATTTTATTTTATTTTTGAAAGTAGATATATTTTGCAACCTAACCCTTTTTCATATACTTTGTAAATATTTTTCACAGACTACCCGAGTTCCTTTATTGTTTACAAAATTTAATTCAAACTGGCATAAAATTTTCCAAGCGCAAAATAACATAGAACCACCAAAATAAAAAAAAAATGAGTAAATATTTGTACAATTTTAGTTTCGTAAAGGACTGATCAAAGGTGCAAAACAATAAAAGAAAATATTACTGATGTGACTATATATAAACAATGACTAAAAGTCCACCAAAAAAATGAGTCAAAATGCAGTGACAAACAGAAAATATATTTTGAATCCTATGAAGAGTGTGGTAGGAATTAAATATGCCTGTATTTCTTGATTTAAAAAAGAAAATAACCCATGTCCTAAAAACCCAAAGCATAGAGACCATAAAAGACATAATTGCCAATGAATTGTCAACTTTACTGATAATTGAATAAGTGAGTGCAAATAAAATGAGTGCAAACAAGCCCATCCCCAACAATCTTTCTCATTGCCAAAACAAAAAGAAACACAACATTAAAAATTACTAGGGGTGTGAAGAAATGAAATGAACACACTCATTCACTTTTGATGGGAGTGACTGTCAGTCTGACCAAATGTGTTGACAGCCTCAAATATGTATCACGAAGGTGTCAGTAGTTGTAGATGGAGTGTCGCATTATTTGCTTACACAATCCTACACAATATCAGAAAAGTGCAATAGTCTTTCATAAAAGGTGAGGTGACCTAAGAGAACATATGACATCTAATTCACAAGTGAGGGCATATAAGGAAACTTTCAAGTTCTTCCTGCAGGTATGAATAGGAGATACAACTCTTTTTGTCCACTAAGGGTACACTCATTAATTACTTGATCAGTCATATTGTTCCTGAGGACAAATGATAATTCTCTGTAAAAGCACAATCAGGCCACAAAGTCCACATTTTTCTTAATTATGCAGTGGTTTGCAGGATCAACTCTCTAAGAGTAGGCAGCAGTGTATTATTATACACAGCACTCTCATTCCCTTTCCTCTTCTATAGGAAATAGGAAATTAGAGTATGATATTCCTCTTAGTAACTACTTCCTTATCTACCCCAATATCTGTATAAGCTTTGAAATTACATTTTCAAGGACTAGTGACACTTTAAATACAATATAATCTGCCTAGAGAACAGTGGATCTCAAACTTGGCCACACATTTGAATCACCTGGGCAGTTTATCAAAACTAGGATGCTCTAGGGCCTCCCTGGTGGCGCAGTGGTTGAGCGCTGCACTGTGGAGCTGTCGGCCGGCCGTGCGCGATGCCAAGTTCGACGCCCAGCCAGGGAGGGAGAATCCCACATGGTGCAGCGGACCTCTCCTGCCTTGCCCGCTGCTCCCCTCAGCAGTGTATTTCTGATCTGCATGTTCTGCTCCCCGCTCTGTCTCTGGTGAACCCTCTCGCCGCCCCACGCCTCTGGCCTGTACCCCAGCTTGTATGTATAAATAAATAAATCTTAAAAAAAAAAAAAAACTAGGATGCTCTATCCTCTGCCCAAACAATTATGTCAGAATATCTGAAGGCTGCAGGAGGCAGCCTTCAAGTTTTTTTTTCTTGTTTGTTTGTTTTAATTACATTTATTGCAGTAATGTTGATTTACAACCCTGTAATATTTATGTGTTACCGGGCACAACTCTACAAATATATGTTATCATGCCATACCCAACACCAAAGCCCCCAATAATTGGCTGGACCTCCTCACTCTTTAATGTAAATGTAAAGAAAATTGCTCTATAAGCTATAATGTTCTTCAAGATTAACTATTTATTGGCAATTTTCTTTTCATCATCTTTTAACAATTACAAAACATACTCACCAAAATTTTAATGACTAAAGTTGCCTTTCCCTTTCCCAAATCTCTTTATTACAACCAATTTCTATCTTCAGTAGGATTTTGTTGATGACATCTAGCCAAAGTCTGCCTATATCTGAACAATGTTGCTTTTACAGATTCAATGGAATAAGGAAGAAAATATTAAATGGTGAAATAGGGAAATCTCAATGAGAAGGTGTTAGAGAGAATGCATTGTAGAATATGATCTTGTATTTAGAATTTGAAGAATGTTTAAGGAAACATGGCTTTGTTCTAGACCAAATGCTATCTGCAAGCCAGGGTAGATTCTATGATATCTAAGTGAATATTTTTCTTTATATATCCAAAAGGACAGGTTTATTATAAAAAAAAATGGAAAGGACACTTGCACAGACACGAGTGGGCAGCAATAGCTGCCTCTGAAAGGGACAGGATTGTGAAAAGGGATGCCTGCATAGACACAGGCAGGTTGTTTTAAGATGAGAGCTACTGAATGAATCTTTTTTTTAAAATCTTTATTGAGTTAATATTGGTTTACACCATTGTCTCCATTATAGGAGTGTAGGATCCCCCATTTCAGGAAGTGTTGTCATAGTGAGCCCACCACCAAAGAAACCATAGTCTACTGTCATAAACACCTGTGCTTCCTCCTTTATTCTCATCCCTCCTTCTCTCCCTCTCCCTTCTCCTCCCCATCTGGTTTCCTCCATTCCGCAGTCAGTTTTCAAGGGTTAGTTTTTTTTTTTTTAATTTGATGTTTTCTGACTTTTTGTTTTGTCTTTCTATACTCCATATATAAGGGACAACATCTAGTATCTGCCATTTTCCTTCTGGTTGATTTTGTTTAGCATTAACTCTTCCAGCTCCATCCATGCTGCTGCAAATGGTAAAAGTTTATCTATTTTAATAGCTCAGTAGTATTCGTGTGTGTGTGTGTGTGTGTGTGTGTGTGTGTGTGTGTGTACTATATCTCCTTAATCCATTCATATGTTTTTGGAGATTTAGTATGTTTCCATATTTTGGCTGTTGTAAGCAGTGGGATAATGAACATGGGAGCCCACGTTTCCTTCTGCAATAGTGTCTTTGTATTGATCAGGTAGATACCTAGGAGTGGAATTGCCAGGTTATATAGCAGATGCATCCAAATGAATCTTATCAAGCAGGCAGGAGGAACAAATCGGGGTTAAAGTTGTGATGAGTGAAAAGCAATATACACTCATGTTAGCTAGAAAGATGACTGTGTATTATTTTTGTGGACTGGACAGTGTTCTTGTTTTTATCTGTGATCATAGATAAACAGACTGCTCTTGTTTCTGTCTTCCTCCATTTTTGTCACAGAGAAATTTGGTTTGATGTTGGTGTTCTTTGCAATTGTTTATGTTTGACAGGACACCATAACCTGTTTGTGAGTGCCAGCTCAGCTTCCATTGTCAGGGAGCTCCCACTGGTAATCTCATCAGCCTTACTCTTTCCATCTCCATATTTATGTTTTTTTAATCTTATTTCAGTTTTTAATTTATATATATACACACACACACACACACACCAATATATATGTGTATGATATGTGTATTTATGTGTGTGTGTATGTGTGTGTGTATATATATTTTTTTAACATCATTGTTCATTTCCATACAATGTTTGATTTCTCCTCTCAAGTGAAGTCCTCATACAATACCCACAATCAATTTTTAAATCACAGTGAAATTCATGCTGGCCATTCAGCACAATATGTTTATTTCATGCCAAGCCCTATGCCCTTGCTGCCACTCTTGCTAGGGACAACACTCTCAGACTTTCACATGACTATCATTTCCCAACTCAGTCTTGAGTCCCATATCATAATATCACCCCCTCAGAGACATCTTCATGACCACCTTAGCTAAAGCTGGCCACTGCATAACCATTTCTAACTCAACTTATCTTCTATAGTGCTCATAATTCAGGGTGTAGCTATATTCTCATATTTAAATAAAAATTATATATATTTAAGATATACAATGTGGCGATTTGATATACATAGTGAAATGATTACTACAAGTTATTACAATCAAATTATTGAACATATCCGTCTCCTCCTATAGTTAACATGTGTGTGTGGTAGAACAGCTGAAATCTATAAATTTCAAATTTCTTAGAAATTAGTAAATTTCTACTTTTTTAGAAAATTTCCATTGTCCAATACATCATTAACTACATTAATCATGGTATCCATTAGATCTCAAGACTTACTATTTTACTTAATTCTGACTCCGTACCCTTTGACAAATATTTTCCTGAAGCAGCCTATAGCATTGGTATATAATAGTTCACTAGTTTTGCTTATAAACTGTTTGTTAATATAACAGGTATCCTCTTTGATTCTAGAGTTAGTTCAGATAGATCTAGCAAGAATGATCAGCACCAGTTCCATTAAATTTCCTTGCTTCTGGCCAGGGCCCTTGCCCAATGTGAAACCAAAGTCAACATAATATTCTGACTGGTTTAAGTCTGAGCCATGTGCCCCTTATAGTACTTCTCCCATTGAGGGTAGGAGATAAAAACTCTATCAAATTACATAAACAAAAAATGGGATAAAGAGGAAGATAGATGGTAATGAAAGTTATTTGCGAGTATCTGGAAAAAAATATTTTTAATTTAAAAGTAGATGAGATCTTTTTTATTTTGCTGTTATTTAAAGGCAAGTGTGGTGTGGTAAAGACAACCTAAGGGAGAGATCCTATACTTCTAAATTATACACAGTGCAGTAAACCAATATTACCTCAAAAAAAATAAGAAAAATGTATAAAGCTAGTAACCTGAACAAAGACCAAGAGAACAAGCTGTGTAAAAAATTCCTTTTTAATTATCACCCAAACTAGAGATAAATGGTTTTTACATCAATGACAAGATTAATATAGAGTTGGCACTGTGGTTGACTGATTACCTGGTGTGCATAAACATTTTTACACCCTCAGTGAGATTCAGTCTCTGAAATTTTAAGAACTTTTCATTCCTTTTGCAAACTCACACTTTCCTATTAACAGACTGGTATAGAACATTTATTTTTTTCATTTGGTAATCATTTCCCCTTTCCTCTTCTTCGTGTTCTGAAGCAGTCCTTGAATGTAAATAAATCATACATTCTCAATTGTTTTCCTGGTATAAGCATTCAAGACTGTACAAATGAATATTAATTAATAAGTATTTTCCATCAGAACAAAAACATTGATAGTGAAGAAAGCAAACAAGCAAACCCCAAAAAACAAAATTAAAAAACATAGTTTCTTGTCAAATAGTCAAATATTTATCTCTTTTAATTTTCTTCAGACTAATTCTCTCTTTCTCTCTCTCTCACTCTCTTACTTTCAATCTCACTTTCCCTTTCCAGTTTGTCATGCCATTCCTCTATTTTTATAAGCAAAAACACATAATTACTCTATTTACAATTCTGCTTAATGTTTCCTCAGTAGACAATAAATCCCGAAAACAGAAAACTTGACCTGATTCAAATCTAACATTTATTTTATTGGTCCCAAACTGATAGCTACTTCCCAATCTTCCCTACATATACAAATATTTCAAGCACATGTTTCCCCCAAGTACTGACCATCATGCATTATCAAATATAAGAATTGAGTATCTATTGCGCTCTCTAACCACACACACACACACACACACACACACAAACGTCTCATATATATATATATATACATATATATAATACATATATATGAGAAAGAAGAAAAGCTTATCACCCTTAATCCATATTATCCATATTTTATCTGAAATGTCTGAATGAGGGTAATGTGGATGTGAAACAAGGAGGTACCTATATATAGACACAACTCCATTCATAGTTATGTTATAGCTTAAATGATAATTCAAACCCCAGTCTCTGGAGCCATATGCCAATGTTTTTGTTGTTGTTGTTGTTTGTTTTTTTAAGATTTATTTATTGATGTATACAAGCTGGGGTACAGGCCAGAGGTGTGGGGCGGCAAGAAGGCTCACCAGAGAGAGAGTGGGGAGCAGAACAGGCAGGTGACGGAAATACACTGCCTAGGGGAGCAGCAGGCGAGGCAGGAGAGGTCCATGGCGCCGCCATGTGGGAATCTCCCAGGCCAGGCGTGGAACTCTCACATTGCCGCTATCCACAGTCTCACAGTGCAGCGCCAACCGCTGCGCCACCAGGGAAGCCCATATGCCAATGTTTAAGTTCAGTTTCCATCACTAACAAACTCTGCTCCCTAATCTGTAAAACATCAATGAAAATATTACCCAACTCATAGATTCATAGTATGGACTGAATGAACTATACATATAAAAACAATTTGAATATGTACCTAATATGTCTCAGCATGAGATCACCAACTGTTTATCATTGTATCAGGACATTGTGGAAGAGGGCTTCACAGTGTGTGTGTGTGTGTGTGTGTGTGTGTGTGTGTGTGTGTGTGTGTATTTTTTTAAATTCTGGGACCCGGCTCCATTTGACATGAGATGTTAATTTGAATTTACCTTGTGATTGGCAGTCAACTACCAAATACTTAACTCTCAGATCACAAAATTTCAGATCCAAATTAGTACAGAAAGACTTTATTTCAGGCCTCCCTGGTGGCATAGCGGGTTAAGTGCTGCGCTGTGGAGCTGTCAGCAGCAGCAACAGGAGTTCGATGCGCGACCAGGGAGATTTACATGGTGCGGCAGACCTCTCCTGCCTCGCCGGCTGCTCCCCTCAGCAGTGTATTTCCATTGATCTGCCTGTTCTGCTCCCAACTCTGTCTCTGGCAAACCCTCTCGCTGCCCCACGCCTCTGGCCTGTACCCCAGCTTGCATACATAAATAAACAAACCTTAAAAAAAAGACTATTTCTTTCCTGTAATTTAATCTTATTTTAGATAAATATGTCAATACCCCATTTTACTAATATACACTGGAGTGTAGATATTAATGAAAATCTCAGACGATAGAAAATGTACCAACCCATCCTATTCCACTCAAATATTTGGGGAGAAAAGAAGCAATGTAACCCAAGGGAACTTGGAAGAGCCCAGACCAATGGTCGTCATCTTGAAGAGAAGTTCTGGAAATATCTCACATAACATCAGTCAAAGCATGACTGCACAATTTATTTAGGAAAAATAAACTCACATCACCCTAGTTATCGAGTGTTCCCCAAAGGGCATTATTTTTTTTTTTTCAGACAAGAGGGAGAGGTCACAAGATGTTCATAGTCTCAAGACTAGAAAAAGAAAGAAATAGAAAAAAGAATGTGATGTGGAACCTGAGTTGGAAATAGGATGAGAATGATTATATCTTAAGGTCATCAAAGTGAGGAAAACTAGTATAGTAAAACTATGAGTCTTCTCAGGAAATGTTACAGAATAGCCATACTTAAGAATGAAATGAGATGAGTTACATTAAAAAAAAAAAACAAAGGTAAACAATTAGCTATTAACAAGAACGGTTTTTTCATAATAACTCCACACAGTAACTAACTCTTAGGACCATCAACTGGTGAAAGGAAAAACAAATTGTTTTGTAGATGCACAATGACAATCACCAGGAATAAGAAGAAATGAACTACTGATACACAAAACATGCAAAGTTACGTCTCTCAAGGCCAACAAAAACCTGGTATCTCCAGATTTTACAACATACAGACTTCTACATAGTCCCAGGCCTTATTTTCCCTTGAAATGTAAGCATATACCTCTAGAATTAGGGAAATCTTTATGGTGCTCTCTATCTATTTACTTGAAAATTAATTTCTCAAGACTTGCTTTTAGACCAGGAAAATTAATTTCTCAAGACTTGCTTTTAGACCAGGATTATTTATTTCAGTAAAATTTATTCTGAAAGGTCCAATTCTGCATAAACACACACATACATGTACTTTATGCCTCCATAAAACTATAGACCATTATTCTTCAGAACAGAGACACAAAAATCTTAAGGAAAATATTTGAAATTCAAATCTAGGAATATAGAAAAAGAATAACAAAGAGACATTTATCTGAGTAATGGAAAGCTGGGTGAATATATGAAAATTAATGCAATCTGCCATGTTAACATTTTTTAAAAAATTACACTATCTTATCGACTGAAACAAAAAAACACATTTAACAAAATTCAAGATCCATTCATGATTAAAACTCTGAGAAAATTAGTAACAGTAAAATGCCCTCAGCTTGATAAGAATATCTAAAATTTTAACAAGAATGGCATTTAACACATTGTTTGCGGGTAGTTTGCTACTACCAGTCAACGTAAAACGTATAAATACGTTTCCCACATACAATTTAAAATATTTTTTGTAAGCAAAACATTATTCACATATTACTATTCCTATAAGAAAGGATCACCACTTTCTTTAAGCCACATAGCTGGTGAGTATTAATTGGTGTAAAACACTGAAGGCTGTCCTCATATATCTGAGAACAAAGCAACGATTGTCACTCTCACTTCTATTCAACATTATTTTGGAAGCCAACTCAATTGACAATTTAAAAGTAAAACAGTGAAAGGCATACGGACTGAAGGGATGAAACTGTCCCCAACATAGTCAATATGATGATGGACATAGACACTCTGTTTTTAAATAATCTATTGATAATCAAATTAATTAGCTAATTAATTTTAGAAGGTCACAGAATTAAAAGTCAAGTCTCAAAATTTTATATACTAGAAGTGAACAATTGGAAAACGAATTTTAAAATCAAGCAATGCTATTTAAATAGTTCTCCCTCAAAATGTAGGTACAAGCCAGAGGTGCAAGGATAGAAGGACCTCCAAAATGTTTGGAATGAGTAATATTGAATAGAATAGAAGCACAAGAAATGTTGCATTGCGGGGGTTTCGTCTTCATCCTAAGGGTAAATTAAAAATGATGGGTACTTGGATCTCTTTAGTTTTAACTGTGGAAACCCCTTCAAAGAATCTATCGGTTTGACATTTGGCGAGTGGCTTCTGCAAGATTGATCTTGAACCTCTTCTTTTAAGGTTTAACATACATGTGTCAGCTACCTCTTACTTCACTACACTTTCAATGAGCTGTAGTCAACATTAGTTATCAAATGTTTCTCCTGGCATGGCATTTTAAACACAAAGTAATTAATATGAAAGTAATAAAACAAACACAAGGTCACTTCTGCTGTTTTCATGTTTATCTTCATGTTTCTAACTAAAGGCTATTATTGTATCTGCAGAAGTCTTTTGGCATAATTCCTTCTAATAAAGTCAGTGGCTTCCTAATTCATTCAATAAGTATTTATTAGATGGTTATTTTGTGGCAGGGTCTGTTTTACGTTTCTGTAAACAGAGGAGACTCTCCTCATAGAGCTTATATGGTACTCAGGAGAAACAGTAAGTTAACAATTAAGATTATTGCAGACTTGTACAAGGGGCTTATAGAGAAAAAAAACAGAATGATATTTTAGAAGATAAATTCTGTGTGGGGGTGTGGGGGGCATGGGGGATATCCATTTTAAGAAAGAACACTCAGAAATATCCTCTCCAGAGTGTGACATTATAACTGAGACCTGTAGCGTGAGAAGTCAGCTATGAGAGCAGAAGACAAGCACACTAAGTACAAGAAACATCATGCCCCAAAGTTCCACACAGTAAAGAACTGAACTCAGCAAAGATCAGGAGGAGGCCTGTCTGGATGGATCTTGGTGAGGACAGCAAGCAGACACAGTGGGACAGATAGCTTTTTCCTCGTAGACAAGGATAATGAGTTTGAATTTTATCTTTAGTGCAATGGAAGCTGTTGAAGGGTTTTAAATAAGGTTGTGCAATGACAATTAACATTATGTAAAAGCAATCTGACAGAATTGTGAAGAGTGTATTGTAGAGGGGCCCTGGTGGAAGCAGTGAGACCAGGCATGAAGCTAAGGAAGCACAACAAAAGAAATCTGACAGGGAGTTGGATTGCAGAACATGGAGAATCATGGACCAATTGAAGGTATATTTTAGAGATAGGGCTGCTGATTTATTGAATTAAGAGTACAAGAACTAAGAGCTAGAAGAAATCAATGGTAATTTTTTGTCTTCTTGTTACAATGAATGGCAGTGTTACTAAAATGACAAAGCATAGCAAGTTTTTAAAAATTTATAGGATTTCAAAGATTACAGCATTTATAGATATTTACAGAAGAATATTTTAATGAGACACTTATATATATATATAATTAACTTATTGAGACAAATCCAGGTAAAGCTATAAAATAATGAATCTTTAGCACACAGTCTTTAAGTTTCATTTTGATAATTTTAAATTATACAAATGAATAATGTTATCTAAAGAAATAGTACATCTAGAGAGGAGGAAAAAGGATCCTAAACAGAGCATCAGTACAGACTGAACACTCGGAAAAAAGTTGAAACCAGAGAGGTGGGAGGAACCCAGCAAAGTGATACTGTAGAAACCTAAACCAAAGAGATTTGGGTGTACTTATGCTGGATCAACAATGTTTCTATTCATCCCCTATGATTTATAGCCTTCATAGGGAAAAGGGGGTTTTATCTCTCCCTATTCTGTTAAATTCCACTCAGTGGTTTCAACTGACCCCAAATATAATCCAAGTTCTAGGCATCTATGTTAATGGCATGCTGTTGGGATTCCCTTCAAGTTGAAGCTAACTTTGTGGAATTCTTTTACATCATATGATGTTACCTCCCTTGGTTTTTTTCCTTATGTTTTTTCCCTCTACTTGAAATTTTACCTCTACAATTTTCAAAATTTGGTTATATTCCAATCATTCATCATTAAATATTGGTTGGCCATTTGCATTTCCTCTTTGGAGAAGTGTTTTCTAAGTTCTTCTGCCCATTTTTGGTGGAGGGTTACCCAAGGGGAATACAAAATGTAAAAGATATAAATAACAATTGAAAAAAAGAACAAGACACAAAGAAATGCAAAGACATTCCTGCTCATGGATTGGAAGAATTAACATTAGCAAAATGGCCATCCCACAAAAAGCAATTTATAGTTTCAACACTATTCCAATAAAAATCTCAGTAACATTCTTCAAAGAGATAGAACAAATATTGAAGAAATTCATATGGAATCACGAAAAATCCTCTACTAGCCAAAGCTCTCCTGACTAAAACAAAGGAGAATGGAGGTATAACACTCCCAAACTTCAAACTAATACAAACCCATAATAATTAAACAGTTTGGTACTGGAACCTTGTGTGATTTTTAAAAAGAAATGTCATATCCAGTGAGCTTGTACCTGATTCTCCTTTGCCTCTGCATAATCCCAACACTGTCAGAAAGACCAGTATTCTAGGTAGTTACTGTGGCTGACAGCACATATAGATCAACATCCCAACTTCATTGTTCCTCACCAAAACATAAGGGCATCACTGGTTAATCAATTATACTTTTCTCTCCAGCATAAGGCTAATCTTGATTACTTTTCAAAACACTGTATAGTTTCCTTTCTCTTGCACCTAGACCATTAGCATCATGTATAATGGCTGTGTCACATCCAAATGTTGCCCTGACCCACTCTCAAAGATCATATCCTTTCACTTTCCCTAAATTGTACCCTGTGCTCACATTAGATTCAATGATTTGTAAGGTCCCTTCCAGCTCTGACACACTGTGTGTAATTAGAGTGCTGCATTATGATATGTCAGAGAAGGTTAGAGTAATAGAAGAAAGTTTCCTAAAGGACATGTGAAGATTGAGTAATGGGAAGAATTTAAATTGGCAGAAAAGATTTTCCCAGGTTGGAGGAACTGCATGACTCCAAGCAGAGAGGTGGATAGAAAAGATGGTGCAGAGTGACTGATGACAGATAAACTTGACTGTGCAGATTGCTGGATAATGAAAAATAAGACTGTATCAAAAGCAAATATTAACAAATAGGAAATAAACTAGTACCCTAAGGTGACTAAAATGAAATCTGAGTTTAGTAATGGCAAAGATATTCTGCCCTAGACTTTAAAAAAGTGTTTGAAAGCCAAAGGAAAGTTCAAATGGAAGAATTTAGGATGGATTCATAACTCTACTATAAACTCATTTTATGGCAGTGAAGAATCATTTGGGTAGGCTTCAATACACCTATCTATGCAGCATGGATAAAATAATCTATATGATTTCATTTAGAGCTTGACCTTATCTGGAAGGAGAACCTTAGCTGGCTTGTGTTATTCCAGAAAAAAAAATAGAAAAGTACCACTATCATTCAATCTTTATGGTAATTAAGCTAAAGTGATTTGAAAACAAGAAGCGTTAGATCACAGTTAAACTATTTATTCAGACCAGTTTATAGAATGGAAGAAAGGAAGGGAGGGAAAGGAGAGAAAAAAGAATAAGGAAGTAAATATTACCTTCCAATCTATTTTCTCAAATAGCACAAGTAGAATTGGTATTTTTATATTCCTTAGCTGTTTTGTAGAACTCATTATTGAAGACATGTGGGTCTGTGGAAAGACTTTTTTTTTCACTTTTATTTATTTATTTTTTATTGTTATTTATATCTTTTACATTTTGTATTCCCCTTGGGTAATCCACCACCAATTCACCTGTGATCCATCTCCATGGTCCCTTGTGTTCTTTTCTACTCCATTTTGTGCCCTTACCCTCCCTCTCCCCACCCCTCCCCCACCCACAGAGTGTCTCTTTCCTATTTGGTGTCCTTATAGTCCTGTTATAAGTGAAACCATTCGATATTTTTCTCTTTATTTCTGACTTACTTCACTGAGTATGATCCCCTCTAATTCCATCCATGTGGAAAGACTTTTTTAACTAGAATTAATTTTTTAATTGATACAGGGTTATTCAGCTTTTCTATTTCTTCTTGAGTTGTTTTTGTTGACATATTTCTTCCAAGAAATCAGATCATTCCATTGTATTTATTTCCATAATGTTTTTCACAATACTTCCTTATTGCCCTTTAATATTCATAAATTCTTTAGCTTTGCCCTAACCCTACACTTGCAACACTACTCCATGAATTTGGTAAAGATCAGCGGAAAAGTTTTGTAAAGTAAGTGAAGATTTTTGTGGTTGGGGTTTCCTCCGATTTTGTAAACCATCATACCAGCAACATGAATCTACCTAAATTATACTAAAATTTGGTAGATTTCTTTGTACCTCCATGCATGGTAGATTTTTCTGCCTCCTCCTGCTTTTTCCAAGGATGAAAGAAGCTATAAGCCTCTTTTCTCCTATTAAATGCTCATAGTTTTTTGCATTTTGGGTTTATATGAATTCTCAGCTGTCTAATGGGTTTTAAATAATACATTATTTTAAGTCTGTTTTGTTTCCTTTGTTCCTAGAAGTTATTTTTAAATAGAGTTTATGTAATTGAGTTGGAACAAATATCAATAGAAAATCATATACACAAATCAGCCAGGACACTTCCCAAACTAGTTCTGTGTCTAACTGTTCAAATGTAATCTCCATTCCTTGCTGTACATTAGGCGAATTGTAACATGATCTCTGCATTTCCATTACCATTAGACTTATGATCTTTATTATCCTTATATTTATTTCACAATAAGTGACAACTGAAATTCAATGGCTTTTTTTTCATTCACATGATTTTCCATGGTTTTTTGGCAGTTATCAACCAATACATACTTAGAACTAAAGAATTCTTCAATGTTTCTTTGTCTCTGTGGTTAGTTCTAGCCTAGAAATTTCTAAGAGATTACAGTTCATCTTGACTCTTATGCTTAAATGGATTTTCTTTAGCTTTGGTTTCACTGTAACATGTAGTTAGACAAAGATGTTGCTCATTTAACTTGTTAGTATGTGATATTTTATATTCTGTACCCTATATGAAATGTATTTCTATTTCCAGCCAGGGTAGCAATTCGGTAAATTTGTTCCCTTAACTAAAATCACATGACTGATTTTGACTGTACCAATAATTATTGAACAGAAAATACTTATTTCTAGCTCCTTTATTCCTTCATCTCAATATGTTATTGAGGTTAGATATTGTTAGTCAATCCTGGCAAATTTGATCAATGTGGACTCTAACAGTTGTTTTCTAAAATTACCTCATTATTCTTTGTATGTGGAGGAGGAAAAAAAAGGTGCCTTCCTCAGAATCACACCTACCTCTCCACAAGTACTTGTAGCTCCAAATGAGAGCCCCTGTAGTAGCTTTATTTTACCCATTGAAAGATCTTGAAAAAAGAAAAAAACATGTTGATTTTTCTAAGACTTCTGTATAAGAAGTGTAGATGTATTATTGCCTTCTTTTCTAGTTACTCTTAAACTAGCTACTACTTTATCATACTGGACCTACTTCTAAATATTTTATAGAACCATATTTATGCTCTACCTTCTCTTCTATTTCAATCCACCCAGATAGTCAATTCTTATTTGCATTTTCATAGAAAAGTTTCGTTACTTAGACCACAGTTTTTCAAGGCTACATCAAAAGGCTATTTTTAGTCCACTAGATTATGTATTTCTGGACCACATATTGATTTGTTTTCTATTATTTTCTTATTAGACACCAGTAAATGTTTTCCTAAATTTTACTCTCTTTTGTAACCTGTAATATCCACATAAACAAATGAAAATAAAATGTAACCTCATCTATGTCTATACAGATTATATTTTTAAATATATGATGATTCTATAAGAAGTCCCTGCACTCTTCCAAGTAGAAGCTATCCTTAAGGTCCTCAAGCTAGGTCTGTCATTCCTAAGTAGGATTATCCTTCTTGATGGATATGGGGACACACTTGAATTTCTAATCCCCTATTACCTTTAATTGAGCTGACACCTTAAAACCACTACCCACTTACTGAAAATGGAAGATACTTCATTCCTTAGGGCTACTTTGTATGTGTTTCCTTTACTTCTTGAAGAAAAAAGATTGCTTTAAAAGGAAATAGCTATCAGGATATGTTTTATCATGATACAATAACCAACATTAAACACACACACACACACACACACACACACACACACGTAGGACTTTATTTATTGTTCCCTCTCAGGGAATCAAACTAATGAATCTATCAATAGTTTGCTTCCATGACCTCCGAAACAGTGAGAAGTGGACATGGTGAATTATACCTTACTCTTAGACGAATCACTTCTGATCTCTGGTCATGTTTCATTGGCAAAATCAAGTCATGTGGACTTTAAAAAAAATACCTTTAGAAGGAGAAGAATAGTGTGACCCTATTATATACTTAGAAGGATTGGAAACACAACACTTTCAACAAGATCAATTATTACAAGTAACAAAATTCAGAGAACAGGGTAATGTTTATTTTATCTCAATCCTAGACTAGGTTAACATCCCAGTCTGGTAATAGAATTCAAAATTCTAATTTGACATTGATCTATAAACAAAGTATATAATCATACACTTAATGCTATCTATTATTTAAATTCTTCTTGAATAGCATCCTTATCTCTCTGATACTTAATTCTTTACTTGCAAACATTTGTTGCAGTAGAGAAAATGTGTTTATTGTTTTCTGCTTATGGCTTTACCTCAAACATTTCACTATTTAACCATATCTTAAATTTCTTTGAGACGTATTTTCAGTGCTTACAGTTTTCTTGAAAATATATCATAACTATCTTTAAGGAAATTTCTGTACTTAGCAAAAATCATTGTATCACCCTTCCCACCGATCTAACCCTCTGTTTACTTCATCTATTCTTGACCTCCCTGGGTAAAAATATTCAAACTTATATCTCTAAATTTACCAAGTATACCAAAGCGCTTGGGCAATTTCAATGGGGAAGAAATTCATTTGTCTAAGCAGCATTTTAATAGTATATCAAAGTTCATTTAAAAGCATTTAGGCTAGCATATTCTCTCTGCTGAAAGAGGTATAGTTATGAACAAGATAGACACTCCATCTACTAAGGGTAACTAGCAATCAATAAATAATTTCACAGCTAGTGATCTAGTTACTGACAAAGATCAACTTGAGTCGACAAAATTAACAGTCTGTTTGTTCATACACTTGAGGAAGGAACTCCATCTGCCATCACTTTCATTTTAGCATGGGCTCTAAGGTGTTAGAAAGGCAAGTACATTTATAGAGTGAAAAACTAACATACGTAAGCTCTGATTGGCAAATATTCTATTAAGATGTGATTTTTTTTAAGTAGAGAAAACTTTCTAATTGGTCTTCAGGCATATTTGGCAATCCTTGTCTGGTTATAAGGATCAACCAAGTAGTTTGAGTTATCTCAAAAAGAGGAAGAATTGGGCCTCCCTGGTGGTGCAAAGGCTTAAGTCTCAGCCTCTGAAGCTGTCTGCAACTGATGCAGCATGAGTTCAATCTCCAGCCAGGGAGATTCCCACATGGTGCAGAGGGGACCTCTCCTGCCTTGCCTGCTGCTCCCCTCAGCAGTGTACTTCAGTCAATCAGCCTGTTCTGCTCTTTGCTCTGTCTCATGAATCCTATCACCACCCCACATCTCTGGCCTACACCCCAGTTCTTGTGTGCATAAATAAATAAAACTTTAAAAAAAAAAGGAAGAATTATTCAACATGAGGAGAAAAGGGTTTTTTAAGATTGGTCATTTCCTGGAACAAGTAGGGTTAAATGGAGTGTTTTTTTATGGTCAAATGATCATAATGGTCCTTAATAGGGGGAGTAGCTGCCATGACAGGATCTTTCTCATTAACATTGCAGTGAACACTATAAAAAGGAAGTATATGGTAGTCAGGAATCATATAATGGGTTTAGTGTCCTAACATGTAGGGTCAAAAAAGAGAGTTCCCTTGAGTAAGTTATACATCATAAAAATCAGGGTCCTGTATATCTTTTTCATTTAGACTTTACATGCACATAATATTAAGTAAAAGCATTGATGTGTAATTTTACATTTATATTTTAAAAATACAAAATATTTTTTGGAAAAAGTTAAAGTGAATGTGTCATTTTCTTCTTATATCACCTTATACCACAGAACACTTGGGCTAGATAATCCTTTATTGTGGTGCCTATCTTGTGGTTTAAGACATTTAGTAGCAGAATTTGCCTCTAATCACCAGATATAGGTAAATGCACTTCCCAGTTGTAACGATTAAAAATAATCAACAAATAATATCAAAATGACCTGGGGGTTGAAGAGAGGTAGGAAAAATAATTCTCAGCTGAGAATCACTATCTTAGACTAAATTAACTGTGGCTAGGGAAAAAAAAACAAAACAAAACAGCCTCATTATGAAAGAATTAGGCCACTCAGAGCAACTATATTTTTCAGCACTTGATCTCATTGGCTGCTTTATAGTATGTAGTGAAATATGTATAATTTTTCAATAAACATTGTTTTTTAATGTTAATTTATAAGAATTTACAATTAATTTAACATGTCATTATTTTGTCTTATAAATAGGGACTTAGATAATAATTGATGCTGTGATCTTCCTCTTTCTGGTACATGATAGTACTGTACATCTTGGTCCTCATTGTGTTTGATTAGGGTTAGGTAACTCTCTCCAACCTTAAGATGGTAAGCAGTGACACATGGGGTATGAAGCAATTAAGTATCAATTGAGAGTAGTCAATTGAATACTCTTTTCCTCTGCGTTGGGATTTTAATAGTCAACCTTATAATTTTATCGTAAAAGTACACAAAATATTCTAGATTAGAGGTAAATTATTGTTTTTCAGTTAAACAGCAAATAACTACATAGCTTCTCATATCCCAGTTCTTACCCTTGAAGCGACACGAAAGGCAAATGAACTATACCATGCATACAAAGTCTGAAAAAAGAACAAGGATTTTCTTCACTTACATACAGGAGAAAGGCAGTTGCCTCTCTCTCCTTCAAAAAGAAAGGCGAATAACTTCTACTTTTTGAAAATGGGATAATGGATACTAAGTTCTCATTCTAACCTTTCAGAATATGAATACATTTTCCTAAGGGTCAGTTAAGCCTCCTTGTTCACCCCACCACCATCATATCTTTGGTTTATGACCTAGAAAACAACTTCAAGGTCCTGAGCTTCATTTTCCCTTGAAATCTAAACAGACCTCAAGAATTAAGTAAATCTCTCTAGTCATCTTACTATGTTTGTAAATTAGTTAAACCAAGGAACCAGGATGAGTCAAGCAAATCACTCTCCCCAAGTACAAAAGCCAAGGATCATCACAAAATTTAAACAACATTTCAATGAACAATTTATATGAAATATTTACTGCACTGTTTTAATGCAATTAAAAATCAGTGAGGAACAAGATATCTAAATTCTAAATAAAAATAAATATTACTAGTTTTTGTTTTCATTTTTCCAGAAAGTTTGTAATACCACTCAGCTTCTCCCAATTATTGAATATTCTGGTAGTCTTAATTTTTTTCTTTAATTTGAAATATGACTTTATTAAATGACTTTTCTATTGAGAATACAGGAATTCTGTGTCATGGGGCTAAAAAATTATTAATTTGCATGGATACTCCCTAATAGCTCTTTTTTTTATTATTGTGACAATATTAGATTTACAACATTGTTTATGATTTAGGAGTATAGGATCACCCCCCTGTGGGTGTTGTTACCACACCATACCAACCACCAAGACACGCATAGTCCTCCACCACAGTCCATTTTGCTCTCTCCCAACTTTGTTCTCTCCTCTCCCTTCTCCACTGGTAGCCTCAGTTCTGTAGTCAGATTTCTAGGATTAATTATTCATTTGGTTTTATCTGACTCTGTTATCTCTATATCTGAGATATAAGTAATATCACCTTGTATTTATCTTTCTCATTCTGATTTATTTAGCTCAGTATAATCCATTCTAGTTCCATCCATGCTGTCACAAATGGCAAAAATATCTTGTTTACAGCTGAAGGTATTTTATTATGTATACATGCCACCTCTTCCTAGTCCACTCATCTGTCTTTGGGCATTTAGGGTTTTTGGTTTGTTTATTTTGTTTTGTTTTTTGACCTCAGATTTTAATATGGCCTCACAAAACACCGTTAGTTGATTTTTAAATTGTTTTAATTCTTTGTTATTTTATTCATTATGACTCTTAGAATTAGTTTTGAATTTTAAAAACAATTCTTCTAAATGCTATTTATTTTATTCCTCAACATTTTGAGATCATCCTAATTCAAGGCTCAATGTAAATGGCCCAACCACACTACCCAACCATAGTAATCAAGGCGAAAAATAAAACAAATTGGAAAAGTTTCTGAGAAATAACTATACTAATAAAAGAGATCTTCCTGAGAAATAAAAGAATATTGAAAGGCTGAATGGAGGATCATTTAGAAGTAGAATGAAGTTTAGGTCATCACACTGGCGTAGACATATATCTGACTTCATTTACCCTACTTGCATACATTTAAGTTATATACCCAGAATTTGTGGTTTATGTATGAGAATTTTTAGCAGCGCAGCATTTCCCTGTGAAAATGCTCAATAAATTTGATTTGGAAATAGGATCTTTACAAAGATTATTAACATTAAAATAAGTTCATATGGGCCTCCCTGGTGGTGCAGCGGTTAAGTGCTGCACTGTGGAACTGCCGGCAGCCAGTGGCCACGCAAGTTCTACGACTGGCCGGGGAGATTCCCACAGAGTGCAGCAGACCTCTCCTGCCTCGACCGCTGCTCATTTCTGTCAATCTGCCTATTCTGCTCCCCACTCTGTCTCTGGTGAACCCTCTCACCGCCTCTGGCCTGTACCCCAGCTTGTATGCATAAATAATCTTTAAAATAAATAAATAAATAAAATAAGTTCATAGGGGTATTTTCTAATCCAATGTCACTTGTCCATAGAAGAAATTTAGATACAGACATAGACAGAAGGAAAAGACCGTGAAGACACTGAGACAAAAGCCAGCTATAAGCCAAAGAGATAGAAATGGATCTCTAGAAAAAAACAAATCCTAAGGATACTTTGACACCTAAATTTCTAGCCTCCAAAACTGTGAGAAAAGGAATTTCTGTTGTTTGAATTTACCAAGTCTGTGGTACTTTTTTACGGCAATCCCATAAAATTAATACAGTGGTATAAATTTCAGTTTTAAAACACCTAGGAAAGTTCTTTAAATATTAAAAGTACTCAATGACTATGCATTGCTCTATCGAGATTTTACTTATTTAGATAGGCTGTGAAGTAGGCAGATGACTAATCAATTTAAATATTAAGAAGGTATTTGTCAGTGTAATTTTCTTATCTCAAGCTAAGAGCTAGTTCTGTAAAATGAGAACTTAATAACAGGCCATTTGAAGGAGAAGATCAGATCTTTCCAGAATTAGCAAAGCCACACAAATTAAGAAGTAGACCATCTGTAAGCATAGATTCACAAGACTGAAATGCACCATGGGGATGGGAAAAGGTCATGATTTACTTTCTGGTATTTAAACTCTTTAAGATAAAAATCTATGTGCACATTACAGTACATAAGTTTTCTTTTCTGAAAAGTTTAAACATATTATAGCATTTCTTTAGCATTTTTTAAATAGTTTAAGATCAACTTTGTCACTTGAAATTTAACTATCTTCCATAAAACAAAATGCTTCTTCTAGTAACACTTTAGTATAGTTGTTTATTCCTTAAAAATATGACTAGGGGACAAAAGGACCTAAGATTGTAGACTTTAGAATACATTCCTGAACATGTGGGCTTGTTCCAAAGACTAACTAAAGCTCAAAGGGAATGTTGCCAACAAATTATGAAAATTAGATATGGTTCCTTGCTCTAACATGATGGCCAGAAGCAAACTTTACAAACTCTGTATCTTTTTAATTTTACTTCCAGTGATAATTAACTATTATGCAAGGAGACAATAAAAATGAAGGCAGGGAACCTCTGTAAAATATGGAAATTAGAGCATAATCATTCCTATCATTCACATATATGCAAACAAAAACCAGAAAAGAAACAGAAGAGAAAAAATGCCTAACAAGTGAAGAAAGAGGATATACTGCCAGTGATATACCATAAATGTTAAAGAATTATTATTGGATATAGCATATAAGAAGCCATATTAAAATTAGAAGCCATTCTCAAAAGAGAAGAAAACTTTGCTTTTCTAAGAAGAGAGGGAAAATGCACTGTGATGTTATAAAGTTATACAGAAAGGAATGAAGGAGGACTGCATAATCTGTAAGTTCAAGGAATGTAAGAAGGAAATAGAATCAAGAAATAAATGAAGAACATAAAACACTGATTTTTTTTTTTTTTTACTAGCCTAGGATCAAGTAAAATGAAGCCAGCTGCTCCAAAATGGCAATGGGCAAATGAGGTCACAACAATGGAACAGCAGGAACACAGCAGTGCTTCTCCCTACTATAAGGTTTCCAGCAATAGTGGACAGAAGTGGATACCCCTGTGGGATACAGAGGCAAAAGTGATAACTTTTCAAACAAAAATATGGTGGGGGAAATAGAAATGAAGTTTATAGACTATTTTGTAATATTGAATTGAAAAATATAACTATGAGGGCCTCCTTGGTGGCACAAGTGTTGAATCTCAGCCTGTGAAGCTGCCGCAGCCACTGTAGCATGAGTTCGATTCCTGGCCAGGGAGCTTCCCACATGGCGCAGCAAACCTCTCCTCTCTCGCCCACTGCTCCCCTCAGCAGTGCATTTCAGTCAATCTGCCTGTTCTGCTCCCCACTCTGTCTCTGGTGAATCCTCTCACCCCCCCACACCTCTGGCCTATTCCCCAGCTCTTGTATGCATGGATAGATAAATCTTTAAAAAAAAAAAAAAAAAGAAAATATAACTATGAAAACTTGGACAAATATGTAACAAGACTATAGAATATACAGAAAACTGGTTACTATGTACTTATTGGGAATGTAAAGTAACAAACAATTCAATAGTTTAAAAATATTACAGTTAAAATGACTTACTAAAAGTCATGAAATTGTAATTAGAACATAGTGAACAGTTAAATAAACTTGCTAAATAAATATCCAGGATAGATGAAACAAATAGTTAAAAAATATAATGAAGCCTATCATTCTGAACTGAAGAATGACCTAAAATGATCAAGAGAAAAATATGAACTAGAAAAAAAAAGGGAAGTCATGTAACCTTTGAGCAATTTTGATTTTAAAAAATGTGACAAAGAATGAATCATCTACAGACCCCCAAATACAAGTCTGTCCTTATGTAAATCAATATTTTATCTATTGATTTCTGGTTGTCCTTAATTTTGATGATCCAATAAATATGAAGGATATTTTGTCAAAGATACCTCTGTGGGAAACAGAGGCAAGTTTAGAAGGGATGTCTCATTTTAGTTTGCTACCAAAAGATACAGAATAAGTCACTCAATAAGCCCCATCATAACCCAGCAACTACTTTCTCTAAGTATCTTATTCCCATTAATCTCTTTCCATTTCTCACGAGAATATCAACTCTTAAATATAGGCAGTACTGTGAGCAATTCAATATACGGAGGAGAGCCTGCATGCTGGTGAACAGCTGATGATACACTAATTCAAAGAACATAGGGAACCACACCAGAATCCTTCAATTAGAGCAGTAACCTCTGGCTTCATCCCAAGTTTGAATTTGGCAGAAATATGACAGAGGCAGTACTAATCTTTGAGTCTGGCCATTTTCCACCTTCCTTGAAGAGAACCCTTTCATGATATCTGTTCCTGATCTCTGAACTCCAAAGGGAAGCTTGCCTACTGACAAAGAAAAACTGCTTTAATCCCACAGGAGAGACATTTCCATCTACTCCCATAGTTACCATCATTACAGTAAAGGAGGGAAGTAGAATTTCTTGCAGAAATAAGATGTCTTGGAAATTTGTTTTATAGTATGCACAACTAGCAATTTAGAAGGATATTGACCTCTGGATGGTTCTGCAGCTGAGTTAACTGAATGGCAGCATATCAGAAAATAAAAACATACATATACTTCCACTGTTGATGGCTCCAAAGTTGCCTGAGATTTGGGCATATTATACCTTTGATTTCTTGAACTCCTCTAAAACATTGCATTAATGCTTCTGATTTTGTAGGTTCTAATCAAACCAATCTTGAAGAAAGGATGTCTGTCCAGGCACATTAATGATTAGATTAGGTACTAGTCAATTACATTATCACATGTGTTCACTTGTAACTCCAAGGACAAGGAGTTTACAATTGCAAATATTTTCCTAAGATATCTGTGCTAACGATTAACAGTTCTCTGCAATTCCCAAGGAACATATATAGTCTACTCTTTTTTTCTCTGATTCTGCATCTCAAATACTAGATGATTTTAAATTTGAATTTCACTGATTGAGGAACAATGAGATATAAAAATCAGAAGTTTGTTCAGATTCCAAGCAGCAATGGTAGAAAACTTAGCATACCAATAACGTATAGATAATGTCACATCTAAAAATGCTTATCTCAAGATGAAGAAAACTCAGAGACTGTATGGACAAAAGTGAATAAACCATTTGTTCAGTACAACTGTTGGGTTAAAACTGTAGAAATTAAATTCTCTAGGATGCATATAAGAACATTAGGGCATTTAAACAGAAAGAGTTGGATGCTTAAAAATAAATAAAAATATCAATAACAGAGATGTGACTAGAAATTTTGAAGAATCACATCCTTCCAGGAGCAGATCTAAAATATGTTTCCCAAATTCTCCAACATTCCCAAATTAACCCAAGTGGAGAGATTATATAGAATGGCCTTGTGTAGATGTTCTAATCCACAGCTATCACCCATTTTCAGATTTTTGAGTGAAGATGCATACGGACCCCACCAACTCCCAGATGTTAGACCACTTCCAGCCTTTGAAGTCTGCCCTGCTGAGACTTCAGAGATCATAACACAGAGATATGGTGTCATCTGTCTGACTTTTACAAACTTCTAGCCCACAGGTTGTTTTACGCCACAAAGTTTTGCAGAAGTTTGAAGCAGCAAAATTCACTGAAATACACTTACAAAATTTTTTCTATGACATCCTCTTGCAAGCAGACTGAAATTTCTTTCCATAAGTAAATGATAATCCACATGAAAAAACTCTGTTTTTCTGATAAGTTATGAAAACTCAGCATAGATTCTATGCTGGATTGACTACATAAACAGGAACAAGTCATAGACAAGGCTAGGTGGCAGTAAAAGGTTAACAGAGAAAAAAACTTGTATATGCTAGAAGGAATGCTTTTAATGAATTCTACACTTAAATATGATATTGTGGCTATCTAGAGCCTTATTCTTTTTTTTTAAGATTTATTTATTTATGCATAGAAGCTAGGTGTAGGCCAGAGGTGTGGGGGGGATGAGAGGATTCACAGAGACAGAGTGGGGAGCAGAACAGGCAGACTAACTGAAATACACTGCTGAAGGGAGTATAGGGCGAGACAAGAGAGATCTGCTGCACCATGTGGGAAGTTGACTTGTGGGGGTATCGAACTCATGCTGCAGTGGCTCAGGATAGCTTCATAGTGCTGAGGCTTAACTCATTGCGCCACCAGGGAGGCCCTAAAGCCTTATTCTTTTACACTGCTCAAATCTAGTAGACTTTTTCCCTTTTCAAGGGATATTTTGGAAAACCCCAAAAATGCTTTACCTCTTTCTCTTTCTTCATCAGCAGTGATTTTCCAATTTGCCCTGAAGGGAAGACAGGAGGGTTTAAGACAATGAATTTTATTATCATTAATTTAAGCAGGGGATGACTTTAACTGTGAATATTGCTCCACATAAGGCCCTTGGCACTTGATGCACAATTACTAGCCTAGCGAGGGCATTTTTCTCCTTTCTAGTATATAGAGTCCACCAAAAGTCAAGCAATCACACCTGCTGTGGGAGCACTATACCAATAAGTTTATGCCACTTTACTACTGCCACCATCTACAGATGATCTCCTGCTTATGATTTTTTTTTACTTCATGACAGTGTGTAAGAAAAAAAAATCTTCCCATTGGCAGATACAAAAACTACACCTAGTTTTTTTACTTGGCTGGAAGGGAGAGATGGCCTCAGGTCAAAATATATTTTGATTCTTAGTGACTGATAATCTAGTCAGATATTTAATAAAGGACATTGCATAGCAATATTAGAGGATTTGTGACGAGAAGTTTGGTGAAAGAACATGTGGCTGAAGTTATCTAAGAATGGTTTTAAAGCTATACTACAAAATTTCTGATTTGAGGCAGATTAGATTTTAATTACAACTGGTGTTTCACTGCAGATATCTTGAAAAATACTGACCTAGAGTCTAAAAATATATGTATCCTTCACTAAAAGGCAGCCATTGCAAAATAGCCTTCCCAAATTCAAAAGGATAAGATAAGCCACTGTGGATGTCCATTATCCTTTTTCCCATTCAGGCCAATGTTCATACAATAAGTGCAAGAAACAAAGTGAGTAAAGGGGAATGGGATAGATCCATCAGTTTAACCATATGAAATTTCTTCTTACCAGGGTTGGCTTGGTTATCCCACATGCTGAGCCAGTTCTGAATCAATGATATGACACCATGCATTAGGAGACTGACCAGCTGTCTGGTAGTAGGTTTTATTATAGGTGACCTTTTCTATCAAGAAGGGAGCAAAGATTTGTCCTCACCAAATATACACCTAATCTAGATTTGAAGTTACTTTCCCTGCCACTGTCAATATCATTCATCCATGAAATTACTCAATGCTTTATACTCTGCATCCAACCAAGAAACCAATTCAACAAAAAATAAGTAAACAAGAGGCTGTTGTTTGCAAGATTCACTGGTCTTATTTTCTATCCATCTGCTGTAACTTAGTGGTTCTCTAAAAGATAGAAAAACTTATTGGAATCTGGAGGACAATATATTTCAATGATAGGATGTTGTTTTTCTCATAGAGATAGTCTATTTCTATCTCATAGAGATAAAGCCAGTGTCACAAACAAAGGAGTGGGGGTAGAGGGGATAAAGTTATCTATCAGGTTTATAGCTAATAGCCTAAGTTGAAAATTTTAACCTCCTGGGGTTATAGAGGCTGTATTATGCAACATAATGGCCAGCCAATCAGAATTTTTCTTAACCAGAAACTAAAAGTGTGACCTGGCGTTATGGAATACCTAATGTAAATGGGGAAATTATGAAAAAAAAGTATATTTGTTGGGGATATTGAGCATAACAGCCACAACAAATATGGGTATTATACAATAATGTCCAGAGAAAGAATGGTTCTTGTTGACTACCCCCTATTCTGTCATCTCAATAGTCAAGCTTTCATTTTCTTCATATTGAAAATTCTCCTTGCTCCTCCATGCAAGGTAAGTTGCCAAGTGAATTCATGTGGAATATAGAAAGGGTAGTAGAGATAGTATGTTATGACCATATTTCAGTTGCAAATTCAAGGACACTGGACTCTCCCTGTAATTTTGCAGCTGCCATAAAAACAAATTATATATTTTAATATGTATATATCTTTTCTACCACACACACGGTATATCTGCAGAGGGAAAAATATTATTACCCTCATAGAATCAGAAAACTAACATAGGATCTAGATAACAGAAATACTTTGGAGTCAGAAATTGGACTACAAATTAGAATCTTTCTGATTTGTGGTAACATCAAACTAAACTAAAACAGGTTTTTAAGAAGTCACACACAGAGAGTTTGAAGTAGAACAGCCTTTGCATCATTTTCTCTAGTTCTCCTCTCAACATCAGCTTTCTATGCAGGTAAGAACCATGAACTTCAGCAGACTGGACCTCATATGCAAGAACAAAATAAAGGATATGATATTTGCTCCCTGTATCTAAAAGCCCGATTTTCCCTAAAGAATCTATACAACTATTTTTCTCTTAGCTCAGCAGCCAGAATTATGTTTTAGGACTAATCCTAAGCAATTGCTGACAAAGATGTTACTGTACTAGTTAAAGCATATGCATATACAAAGAGAAATAAAACAGATGAATTAAAATTGGAGTGATGTTTAAAAAGGAGATAGTTACTCAGAGAGCTCTGAATATTATATACTATAACAGAGACAACATAAAATTTGAATGCAGGAACTGGAGTAAAGATGCTTGCCTCCTATTAGAAAGGATATGTGAGTGTATTTAAGATTATACATGGTGATAGATGGATCACATTAGAATCACATTAGTTGGGGAGTCTCTGAGTACAAGGAGGAATTGTTTATTTGCATTCACAAAAGGGTATCCACCTCCATGGCTCTGTCCATTCTATGTGATCCTGTAATGGCAAAATCATTTAATGATAGAATCTTAACTCAAAAGGGTGTTTAAACCCTCTTTCTCTAAAATTTGAAGTCTCAAATGGAGTAAACCAAAGAATGAAGTTGCCTGAGGCTGTCCCCTATTTGCAGTGACTTAGAGAAAAAAGATCCATAATGCCGTTAAGACAAAATCTCAGAGTTGGCCTTATCCACACTCCTCCAGATTAGCTTGTCTGTCTATACTGTCAATGCTGTGATTAACGCTAATGTCCATTCAGCAAATCTTGATTTGTGCTAATTTTTTTTCTATTGTCTGCACCCTGATATAATATTAACTAATTCAAGTATGCTGCCAGACTAGAAACCTGTTTGATAGAGTTCAAACTAAAATTTGATAGTAAAGTGAATTCTACAAAATGTGTATTTATTTATACAAGGACACTCAGCTTCTTAGAAATAAACTGTAATTAGAACCCACATTTCCCCTTACTCTGCCCAATGATTTTTAGAGATAGATATAAAAATGCTCAAGTACTTGATAATGCAGTCAATTCTCTGGTTTAGAGCTTTTCTTTTGAAAATTGCTACCAGGATTTTGTAGACATCCTGGGAGATCGCTGACCCTGCTGAAAGTGCTATGACTCACTTCTTGATATTTTCTAGGATTTAGTACCCTTTTCTTCCTCTACTAGACACATTTTATTTGGAGACCTCCACCTTTCCACATTGTAAGCTTTCCCATTTTAACCTTCAGACATTTGAAGACTAAAAAGAGTTCCAGATCATAAACCACATGGGTGCCCCTCCCTTACAATACAGTCCTATAATGCTCTGTAACAATAACTATGTATTTTTCTCAAATGTAATGATGAGGGGAAAAGTCTGAGCATCTTCTTACAGGTGAGTATAATACAATAAAAAGAGAAAATGTAAACAAACCATTAGGATAAAAAAATTTAAACTTTGTTAGGTAAAATAGACCAACAGATCCTAAACTATCGGTTCAGCTTGAGTTTATTTAGGTTCTGACAGTGGTTGACCTTCAATCAGTTTATTTCCTTTAAATAACATTCTCTGATCTTTGTCAGATCTCATTCAATTCTGTTCACCTTGGACTTGAAGTATGTCAGACATCTAGGAAATGTGGTAAAGATGTTTATACCTATTATTTTGCTAGATGGTGGGATACAAAGAAAAGTGATGCTTTAATCTAAGAACCCTGCATTTTCAGGTAAAATGAGCATAGAGCAACTAAATCTTTGAGGGACCACAGACCCATTCTTAGAGTCTACGATTGTAGAAACAAACAGGATAAACATGTACCTGCCTGTATCCTTTAGGAAAGAACCAAGTATAATTTCTGAAAAAATAAGCCTTAAGGACTTAGTAGGGAAAAAAAAGAATGTTTTATCAACATGGTCGGATACAAACTGAATGTATATCTGTGCTTGGGCAGCAATATGGAACAACCTGCTTTCTAGGTTCTGGTCAAGGACAATGACACAAACTCTGAGCATTTTGGTCCTGAGTGTAGCCTCTGGGATCATGTTCTCAGTGAAGGGAATTTATAGCATTGGACTCAGCAACTCTGACGACCCTCAATAAAGGCAATTTCTTAAGTTACTCTGATTTGTATCACTGTTCAGTTAATTAGAAACATGGTTCCTTTAACCATGCCACGTTTTAAAATCCAGTTCTAGTGACTGAGTTCTTTGTCCTGTTTTCCATTTATTGTCTCACTTCCTTGAATTCTCTTCACACCACCTCACCTCACTGATAAGGTGTTGAGAAACTACTAGAGGGGTTTAATTTGATAGTGTGAATGGTACTAGAACATTGGCTGTGGTAAGGCATACATACTTGCTGATGTATGAAATTATACTCCTGGGATTTATATAGTATTATAAATCAATGGCAAATCAATAAAAATTTTCTGACCAAAGAAAGTTGTGTGGAGTACTGATTATTTGTTTAGTAGACTACACTTCAATTTGGATTTGTCTGATATATTTCTCATTGTTAAACAGGGATTAAGTGTTTTGAAGAGAAAGACCCCAAATGTCCTACTAGGGGTACTTGAAATCAACATGACTTAACCACTGTTGGTGCTGACCTTGACATTACTGACTGAGATAGTGTTTTTCAGGTTTGTCCATGATCAAATCACTCTCCCCTATCTCTCATACTGCATTTTTCAGAAGAAAGTCTATACATTCTCCTTTGCATTTTTCCTCAGTCTCTCTATAGCCAAGTACTATCTTTATTTTTGGTACCTACGTATGATTCCCCAGTTAGTTTCTGTTGATGTCTGCATGGATTCATGTTTATTTTCTGCCATAAGACACCATATACAACACACACTACCATCTCAAAGACTTCCCTCTCACCCCTAACTATTTGTACTCAGATGTCTGTCCTTCCCTGGTGGATGTATCTATTTTCCACTATTGTTTTTCTCTGCTTGAATTGTGCTCTTGCCAATCGAGGTCACCCATTAAAAAAACTGACAATATTTGGCATAGGTCAAGATATAGAGATTGAAAGACATAGAAAACTATAAATATTGTCCCTAACATTTAACAACATGAAGAAATCTGACAATGATTTCAAATACAGTGAGTTGGCAATGATAAAAGGACATTAAAGTGACTTTATATAGCAGGCTCTTGGAAGCATGTGAGCAAAGGCTGTTTAGAGAATTCTAGAATTAGAATTTTGGTTTTATAGAATTCTTGAAGATAGATAGGCTCTTGAGTGAGATAATGGATATTAATAGCATATAATTACATATGAAAAATAGCACATTGATGTAATTATCTATTTTCAGAAAAGACCAAAATTTAACTAAAGTTATAGTGCATTGGTGCAAGAGATGTCATAAGGACTTAAAGCAGAGCTTTGGGGAATAGCTCAGAAAACCATAGGCTTTAACAAATTCAAAATTACAGGAGGTTTATATAAAAAATTTATAATGAGGTTGAGGTAGAAATTCTATTCAAATAAGAAAACTACTACTCCTGGACAAATTATAATGTACAATAATCTTTGGAGAAATCCTGTTGGGGGTCAAATGAATACTTTTAAGCATTGGACATCATTGCAATGCAGGGCAGCATTTAAGCTGCTACTTAGCTGAAGGTTGAAACTAAAATGTACAACCTGCCCTTGTATCTATTCATAGAAGTGCAATGTTTATTAGCTTGTGAGAGAGAGCCATTAAGGTGTTACTGCCTTAATTTGTATCAGGATGCATAAGAAATAATTTAATTAGGTATTAAATAGTTTTTCCATTTAAAAAATAAATTAAATTTTAACTCAGACCAATTTGAGGTCCACTAACAATTTTGGGGGGGTAACAAGTCAATTAACTCAAACCAATAGCATATAAATCATTTAAGTTTTGTTGACCACATATTTTCTTTTTCCTTAGATGGTGTCTGTTAGTTTTGAGTGAATTTCCATTAAGAAAAACAACAAATTACATTGATAAACACTGCAGTTAAGTGCCCGTTTCTGTGGTGAGGACTCCAGCTGTGTGTTTTCTCATCTAAGAAGAGGTTTGGGAGGGGAAGTTAAAACCTTGTTCTCCCTGCTCTTTGTAAAGTGACGCTCTCGCTCTCCCCTTTGAGATAGGTGATAATTAGAACAAGGAGTGAGGCATTTAACCAAAACATTTGACTACATAATTAGAAAGCTTTAGCTTTATTCAGATCACACAAAGAAGCTGCAGGCTTCCTGAAGGCAATGGGCGAACTCCCCAGACCTCCTTTGGAGACATTCCTCTGCAGAAGTCTTGTCTGAGGTGGGGCTCTAAAGTGGGCTGCATTGATGCTGGCCACAGTGGTGGGCCTGCAATGCTTGTGAAGGTGGGATTTGGCTCGCTATACTGTCAGAACTTGTTTTCATCCTCTTCTTTTGTCTCTGAATGCATCCAGATATTTTTTCCTTTATGAAGTACACTGTTCCTAATGGGAGCTCTGAGTGAAAACCTAAGGCTACAATTTGCTTTAGTGAAATATACAAAATGAAAGAATTAAGTATATCTCTAGAAGCAGGTCTGAATTCCACTGACTTAAATATTAGGAAAATGATTGGTATATATTACTTTCTCATTTGATTACATTTTACTCAAAAGCTCACAATGACACATACATTTCAGTATTTTCTATTGGCCCATTACACTGGTCAACAGTGAGACCATAACTGATTTAAAAAGGCCCTAATCTGTAGTATTTGTGTGTGCTAAACATGAATATAACCCTGAAAAATTTTTGTTAGCTCTCGTTTTGGAGATATTTCATGTAATTCGTTTTATATGCTTCACCGTGTAAATTCATCCAGTAAGACTGCAACAACATTCTAAAACAGCCTAGAATGATGTAATATTGCATCGCAATGCATAATATCATCATGCACCCATCATCCAGAGTTGATTGCATCATTTTCTGATGCAATGCAATTCTACGGCCAGGCGGTTGCTGAAGTAAGCTGACATCAGCAGTGCACTAGATAAAGCCCTGTAGGAAAGGTTGAGCATTGAAAATATTTCAGACTTTGTGCAAGACAGTTTAAGCTATTGTTCCATAGAACTGTTATGATTTTATCCATTTAGGCACAATACAGAACAGTAATGCCTCGAAAGTGCTTTAATAGCGTGGACAATTTCTGCTCATTTGTGGGGAAGTGACATTTGCCAACCAGAAGAAAAGTATCACTTCTCAAGTGAAGAAGCCTTATCATCTTGACTTTGGATGTAAGGTTGGTGACCAAGACAACCTTGGGCCCCACATATATGTTGTGCTACATGTGCAACACAGCTTTCACAGTGGTGAAATGGCAAAAGACCATCAATGTCGTTTGCAGTCCCCATAGTGTGGAGAGAGCCAACCAACCATATAAAAGACTGTTCCTTCTGCTTGTTCCTCCTCTTTCTGGTGGAATAACAAAGCAAAAGAAGTTGAGAATAGTCTACCCAAACCTTCCGTCTGCATTGAGATGACTGGTTCAACAACTGCTGCAGGGTGATGCAAAACAAGCATGGAATGCTTTTCATCTAGTGTCTACACACTTTCTTGGGAATGTTAGGGCGGAAAACCACAAGGAACTAGTAGAAGACATGCCGCTGCAGTATCAGAAACTTGGCTGCAATATGTCTCTAAAGATCCACTTCCTTCATTCCCATCTGGGAATGATTTCTTCCCTGAAAACTGTGGTATGGTTAGTGATGAACATGGCAAACGTTTTCATCAAGATATCGCATCAATGGAAAAAAGATACTGGGGAAAATGGTCTACTACAATGCTGGCTGACTACTGCTGGGCACTCCGCAGAGATGCTGCTGAACAGCTGTACAAGAGACAGGCGAAGAAATATAAGAAGTAGTCTATGACTTGATTTTTTACAGGTATTAACCGCAGGCCTATTACTTTTGGCATGCATTTTAGATGTAAACCTCAATTTATTGCAGATTACAAAAAAAACTAGAGCCAAAATTAGAATTTGACTGTCATATTTGTGTTGAGCA
This sequence comes from Scalopus aquaticus, assembly GCA_004024925.1. Lineage (NCBI taxonomy): Eukaryota > Metazoa > Chordata > Mammalia > Eulipotyphla > Talpidae > Scalopus > Scalopus aquaticus. The sequence continues at coordinate 12,021 of PVIJ01010871.1, read as the reverse complement.
CATACAAATTGATAGGAAATGACTAATTTTATTTCAGTAACATGACTTTTGTAAAAATTTGTTGACCAGTGATTGACATGCATTTCGTGATGTAAACATCAATTTATTTCAGATTACAAAGAAAACTAGAGCCATAATTAGAATTTCACTGTTATATTCATATTGAGCACATACAAATTGGTAAGAAATGATTAGTTTTATTTCAGTGACATGACTTTTGTAAAAATTTGCTGTCCAGTGTTATTTACACTTTTGCTTGTTGTCATCATCATCATCATCATCATCAATCTTTTAGCTTTCACTGGTCTTTTAAATATGTCCCTTCTCTGCCTTTAACTATTGAATTATTAACAATATTATATCTTGGACTTTTGGGGTCTCAATTATCTGTGCTGTCAATACTTTATGTTTGAGAGAGAAATAATTGAACTACTGGTCAGCCTTATAAACAGCATGCTTGAAGAAGATTTTCACCTGATCTTTCCTCAAACTTTTATAAAAATTTTACTAAGATGAAGTAAAGGTAACAACTCTCAGGTCCAATCACTCATTCAGCATCATTTATTTAAGGACATGGGATACAAGACAGATTCGATCTTAAAAAATCAGCAGTTTTCATTTGTATATGTCTTATTCCACCTATCTTGCCTGCTCCCCCACATTTCGTCCTCACCAATAGATGAATGATTCCATGATATGTTTTTACCTAGAATAGTATTATAATGAATACACTACTCATATTCCTACTGGGAGAAATTACTGAGAGATTTGTCAGTCCCTTCAATGTCTGCCTTATTTATAGAAAGACCACTTGTCTGATAGTGGTCCATATCCAATGACTGACTGAGGCCAGCTTATAAAGGCTGGCAACTCTGGTCCAATGTGAGATAACACTGATAAGACATTTTTGCTCAGGCACTTCCTGTGGAGTAAACCAACATTTGTTTGACCTACATCAAAATTCAATCTTTCATTCTGCCTAATCTTTCTCCCTTCTTTATCCCATCACTAAACTTCACAACCATCTATTGTTAGAATCTACTTTCAGAAGAATCTACAAGAGCCTTACTTATATCCCACTTCTGAGTGATAAGACTTTCAAAAAAAAATAATAATCAATACCAGTTACTAGTTGCTCTATCTATGGATCATTTAGTTGCACCCTAAGAAATGACAACAATTCTAGCATTCCCTGGGCTTACGGCACTTAGAGAATAACAACAAAGACAAAAGATGTGGAATGTTCTATGATGACAGAAGAAATAAGTAATAATACTTAAACTGTAAAGAGAAAGTCAATACTAGAATTCATAAACATAATGTAGCAAATATTTGGCATAAAGAAAAAAGTCTTCGGCCTCCCTGGTGGCACAGCGTTTAAGTGCTGCGCTGTGGAGCTGTCCACAGCGGCGATGAGAGTCTGAAGCCGGGCCGGGGAGATTCCCACGTGGCACAGCAGACCTCTCCTGCCTCACCCACTGCTCCCCTCAGCAGTGTATTTCCATCAATCTGCCTGTTCTGCTCCCCACTCTGTCTCTGGTGAACCCTCTCACCACTCCACGCCTCTGGCCTGTACCCCAGCTTACATGCATAAATAAATAAATCTTAAAAAAAAAGAAAAAAGAAAAAAGTCCTCAGTACATTAGAATATGGAAAGGGTAGGTGTGACCATCAAGTGCCTCTCTGTACAGATAGATCTAACAGGCTTAAGTAAAAGTAATGTAGGACTACCAACTAATAGAAAACACATAAACTGTCTTATTTCCTCACTGTTGGAAAATGAACATGCTAAAAATGATCTTATAAAGGTCTAAAAAAGGAGCCTCCTATCTAATCCTAGGATCACCTAAAACCAACAAAGTATTCCTTGGGTTGAAATAACCCAACAAATTTCTCTAGAATAAAGATAGAATGAAGAATCATTCCATATATACAGGTTTTGAATTTCCTTCTGATGAGAAGACTAAAGTGAGATTTACTACCAGGGCCAGACAATACAATGAGATGTGGCCTGATATTTTCTGACCATTCCAGAAACAGTCTTCTCTGAGGCTTAGTTGACCCACAAACGTAAGGTAATTAGCTCAGTACATGAAGTAGAATAAAGAGTTTAAAGAACATAATCAAGATTTTGAAACTTCACTAGAAAACAATTTTGTAAAAAAGAAAAGAATGACAATTTTTTGTAATGTGTTTAATTCATATCAAAGGGGAACATTTTGCAGAGATGCAAATTACAGAGATACATGCATTATAATAATGAGTCATCTAATCTGAAGCTGATAATGATAGTTTATGTGAAAGTACTTTGGAAATTTAAAAAGAAACAAAATGTTACTTATCACTGACACAGTGCCTAGAATAGCAGGCATTCAATAAATATGTTGACAGCATGGTAATTAAAACTACTGGAAGCATTATTATTTTTATTAGTAGTAATATGAAAAGATCTATTTGTCTTTGGTATATGCAGTTTTCACATGTAATTAATACACAATTAAATATCAATAAATACACTTTATACACTCGTGCATTGATTTTTGAGCCAACATTTCATAAATAATGTAGTCATATCTTACTTTTAGGTAATACTAAAAAAGCAATGGTGTTTTTTGATCTTCACTGTAAGAAATTCAACCAAGAGTACTGGTTTTATTTTATTGACTAATATTTTATGCAAGACTATTGAAATTATAGTTGCTAAAATATATGGTATCTTTTATCACTTATCAATTTAAAATGCCACACTCTACCTTCTCTTCAGAGAAAATGATCTCAGATTATCTGCTATCAAACTTATATCAAAAGTACAAAGGAAAGGAAGAATATTTCTGTAAATTTGACAGATCCTTAAATGAAATTTAATTTCTTTGAGAGAAATATACATGGACTGTACTATTTTATTTTCATGTCTAACTGTAATGGTCTTTCAAAACAAGAATAATATTTAAAAAGTAATTATAGAAATTATCCTATTACATTTTTTATTTTTCACTTTTAAATACTTTTGGCTTTGGATCTGTTAAAGAATCTGATCAGAACTATAAACCTGCTCTCTAAAACGTACAGAAAATGTGTGCGTGTATATAAACATTTGCATTTATATTTACTTTTACTAGTTTATAGACCCCCTGATATTCATTCATGGATTTTTTTTTAAAGATTTATTTATTTATACATACAAGCTGGGGTACAGGCCAGAGGCGTGGGGCGACAAGAGGCTTCACCAGAGACAGAGTGGGGAGCAGAACAGGCAGATCAGAAATACACTGCTGAGGGGAGCAGCGGGCGAGGAGGAGAGGTCTGCCGCACCATGTGGGATTCTCCCTGGCCGGGTGTCGAACTCGCGTCGCCGCTGCCAACAGCTCCACAGCGCAGCACTTAACCACTGCGCCACCGGGGAGGCCCTCATTCATGGATTTTAAAGAACTCACATATAGAGAGTTGAAACTTCCTCCCAGTAAGAGTCCACTCTAATAACATCCTGCTGACCATTGAGTTGAAGTTATGTTTTATTGCCAGTATATTAGTAGTTTTGCATAGGTCCTCAGAACACTTTTTTCGATATATTGAATTTTCTCATGTGTCTTGTATAATGACAAAAATTTTGATAATATAATGATATATTAAAAATATGTTGACAAAATTTCTATTCATAAAAACTATTATCTATATTATTTGATAAGAATTATGCAAGAAAAAATTGAATAGCCTCTGAAATTTTGCATAAGTTAAAGGAATGTATATTTCTATGTACACTACAAATTATAATGAGTTTAGTTATTACTACAATACTAGAACTGTTTTGGAAACTGATGAAATGATTTTAATTTTATCACCCGAAAATTACAAAATAGAGTAGTGAAATAGCATTTGTCTATTATATATTAAAATGTTTCAGAAAATTATAATAGGTCTTAATCATATGCCACTTTTGCCAAATAAGCAAATAATTATACAGAATAAACGTCCAGAAATAAATCTAAATATGTACAAATATTTTTATTGGTAAAATAAACATTTCAAACTTTGTCAAGACTATTATGCAGCAATAATGTGAAAATATATAACTATATCTTTATATCATATATTATCCCCAAATAATTTTCAATAAGTAAAGGTTTAAATAAAATAATTAACCAAAACATTGGAAAGTAATTAATTTTTGTGTTCTTCTTCTGGGTTGGTAAGGTCTTTGTAACAAAGACCTCTTTTATTATACATGGTTAACATCACTGATATGTAAATAATTGTTTAAAATCAATTTGAAAAACAAAATGACTGATAAAACAAATAACTAGAGTTGTGAAAGATAATTCAGGTTAAAAAAAAAACAGAAATAGTGTTCCAAATGTTGCAAATATTTACTCTCAATTGCAGCGACTGAATTATACATTTTAAAACTAAGATTAATTTTCTATTTTTTATGACTGTAAAACAGTAGAAGAATGATAAAATTCAGCATCAGGGAAATTATGGTGTACTAGTCACTCTGGAACACTCCAAAGACAATAATTTTCCAGCTATTGAGCTCTAGCTACATCTACATCAATATCTATACCTATAACTATATATCTGTATATCCAAATGTCCTTAGCTTGTAGGATAATGTTCTATTAGTCATATCACAATGACTTTTATCCAAGTTCAAAATTTGTAACTTAATGTCATTTTCAATAGCTTCTGTAGTAAATATCTTAGTTATTGTGTATCAAAAATAAAAGGTGCCCCCCTCACAAAAATTTTAAATTGAAGTCAAGTATAAACATGCTGTTATATTTTAAGTTTATGAATTAAACTCCAAGCTAATGATCAAAATCCTCAGAAATTGTTTCCAAGCTTTGAAATCACAACACTGTTAGTAACGCTTCCTCAAATCACAGTGGTGATGGCTGGTCAGGTTATTGTTCAGAACTGTGCCATGATTCCCAGTGAAGAGAGCAATGAGAGATGGTGAGGGATTTTGCTTGCAAACACCTGGACCCAAACACAACCTTGCTTCTAAGAATCTGGAATTAAACCAAGCACCCTGCTGAGCATTGTAAATAATAAATTCATTAGCTCTTTTAGCATGAAAAAAAAAAAAACGAACTACTGTCTGACAAAAGACAACTAGTTGGACAAGATCAAATGGTTTGGGGGACTATGAAGAAAGATAATATAGTTAATAAACCAGTAGGGAGAGACTGTATATCTGTACAGAACATGAAAGAACAGATAAAGCCTCCTTGTGGTTGTATCTGTTCATTCATAGATCTACTAAAAACAAAGAAATGTAGTATTCTCCTTTAGGGTAGATTATGGAAGGTTACTAAAATTACTTTGTATTTGTTAATTTTATATATTTCTTGATTTAATATGTATAAATACCAAACACTGATATAGTTACAATAAAACAACAAAACCATTAAAAATTACTTACGGAAACCAGAAGTATTTTTCAATGTTATTGTATTAAATTTTATTCCTGATCATTCTAGCAAAGCTTCCTCTCCCTGACAGGTTCAATTCACACATAGGATTCATTTTATGATGTTCTGAAACAAGACAGTGCATTAAATTCAGTCTCAAATCAAGAAAGTCACCTTTTATTCAAAAAGCCTTTGTAACTGTTGCCAGGTTTGCCTCCATTATCTTACAGGAATTCCTGACATTTGTCTCTGTTTCCAGGTTATGGTTTTGTGTATCCCACCCTTGATTCCTAAAGCAAACAAAGTCCATCTTCCTGTGCAACTTGCTGAACTAATGCTAATTCTGCCTCGGAAGGGTTGATGCAGTCTACTTCAACAAACTCCTCTATAAAAAGAAACTCTAGTTGGAAAACATAATAAGCCCAATTTTTTAAGTCATCAAGTGAACACATTCCAAAAATTGAGAAGATCCAATCAATTATGTCACTTACGCTGACAAAAATTGCAGAATCAACTGATTCATCCGCTCATATATTAATAACATTAGACTGAACTGTCATTCCTTGCTTATGACTTTTCCATTGACAAGCCACTTAATTGTTATGTATTACAACTGAAAAATGTGTCACATGAAAAAATACATTTTTCTGAACTGAATAGGCACCCAAGGAAGAACAAAATTTCTGAAATCTAACACACTCACTTAGAGCATTTATTCTTCTTCTTAACTTTCATGTAATCATTTCCCATATGCCTTTTTTTAAAGCTTACCAATTAAAATATATTTGACCTATAGATTTCTTTTTAAAATTTTCTTCATTTTATTGAGGTATAATTGGCATAAAACATTATTTTATTAGTTTAAGTTTACAACATAATGATTCAATACTTGTACATACTGTTTAATGACCACCATAAGTCTAGTTAGCCTCCATTACCATACATAGATAACTCTCCTACAATGGTGAGATTTTTTAAATGTTTTCTCTTAGCAACTTCTAAGTATACAATACACATTATTAACTATAATTTGTATGCTGCATATTACATCTCCATGACTTATTATTTTTTATCTGAATGTTTTTTAAAATTCTCTTTTAAAAGTGATTTTAATAACAAAGTGGTGTATTGTAGCAACTATGTGTTTTATCAAATGAGATTCCATGTAAACAGATATCAAGGTTTCAGATGTTTTAAATGTAAAATTATTACACTATAAAGGGCCAACACTTTCGTTTCAGATATACAGAAGCAAATATAACACTTTCTCTTGCACATTTCTTACTCCTGCTTACAGAAAAGAAGTTACATGATAAAGGAATGACATCTTTAATTTATATTTCTCAATTTGATGAAGACAACATTGAAAAATTTATGTGTTTGTGCGTCAATCTGTTTTCTTTTCATTTAGGTTCTGTGTCAATGTGTCTTTTCTGACAACCAAAATTTTTCTCAAATGAGAATATGAAGTTCCAGGTTCTAGACTGAGGAAATAGAGGGGTGGGGAGAAGAAAATCAGCCAGCATACCTAAGACATGTCTGCTAACCTAGATTAAATCAGTCATAAATCTAACCACTTACCTTTCCATTAGTTTAACTCTATCTCTCTACAAATTGTTTCCAAACATGGGCAGAAAGATAGAGGCAACATCCAGCGACTACCTATGATATCAACAGTGTCGGTATACTGTTTTTTTATTAGTCCTTTCTTTAGCAGTTGATGCTAATAAGCTAATGATTTTTGGTTATATGTAGGCCCAGCTCTATAAAACTGTGGAACTCCCCAAAAATAATTCATCCAAATGGGATGCAAACATTATCTACAAATAGGTTTTTACTTCATTACTTTATTCTTGGGGAAAAACATAGTTATGCAAGAGTTTTCCTTATCCCACTTATTTTTGATTACTTTAGATTAATGACTTCCCTACCATTAGTAATTATCAGCATATTGTGCATTTTTTTTAATTTTCCAAGGAATCCAGGAACAACAAAATGAATCATAGCTTTGGGCTTGTATTTTGTTGGCATCTTAGACTTTTTAATAGATAATGTTAACAGGCAACAGCTTAAGAAGCCCAGGTGTATTTCAGTCTATTTATTTGATATTTTTCTTCAATTTGGACACAGTCACGTGGTTTTATCCATGAAGACAATATACAGAATAAAGTATACAAAAACACCTAGTATTTTTATTCAACACCAATTTCACTGAGTGACCCTATACAAAACTCTAAGGTTGCTTAGCACAAAAGATAGAGCATTTCATAATGGCTGAAGTGAGTTTTTACTCTACAGTGATTGTCTTGCTATTTAGAGTGCATCCAAAGATAAGCATTTTTCTCTGTCATTATGTTTTTGTTTGCCACTTTTTAAGTTAGAACCAGAACTTTCATGAATATGAAACTGGTTCAAGTATAAAACCATCGAGTTCATAAAGTTCTGTCAATTACCTTCCTCAAATTTATTTTACTGGCCAAAAAACAAAGAACAAAAACAAAAACAATTTATATCAAAATAAATATCTATTTCTCCTCAAAAATAAATCATTCAAGGTTAACCCTGATGAATAAAGATAGAAGAAGATAGACAAAATCAGCTCTTTGGATTTAAAAGTGTTAGCAGCAGTATAACATACTTAGCAAATAGGAAAGAGTGTTAAACAGATTTTTGAGGGAAGACAGATAATAGAATAAATCTTTCGTTTCATAAAATTGCTTATTTTAAGGAATTCTCTCGCAATCCATAAGACATATTATTAAATTAGATGAAAAACATTCCTAGTATTTTCTGTGATGGATAGCATTGGTCAACAAATTTTTACAAAAGTCATGTTACTGAAATAAAATTAGTCATTTCTTTTCAATTTGTATGTGCTCAACATGAACATGACAGTCAAATTCCAATTTTGGCCCAATTTTTTTTTTGTAATCCGCAATAAATTGAGGCTTACATCACAAAATGCATGGCAAAGTAATAGGCCAACGGCTAATACCTATAAAAAATCAAGTCATAGACTACTTTTTAGATTTCTTCGCTTGACTCTTGTACAGCTGTTCAGGAATAGAATAGATGGAAGACAATTTCCATTGTGTAAAAGCACAGCCTTAAGATTCAGTTTTGAAGAGTCTAGAAATAGCCTCCATTCTTGTGGGTCATGAGTGATTTCTAAGTTATTCATGAGGCACTCAATATCAGAATAGAATACCAGCGTATTTTCCTTTCTGAAGAAAAGCGCTAACTGCTGGTGGCACTTTCGATATAAAGTAATTGTGACATCTTCTTCTAGAAGATTGCATTGTTGGAGTCTTGATCCTAGCAATTCTGCCTTGTTCTTGGCTAAGTCCAAATCACGAACCAGGTGATTGAGTTCTTCCTGTGTGAGTCTGTGTGGGGTTGATTATGCACCACAGTGAAATTCTGGATCACTGCATGCTGACAGAACAGGAGAAGAACAGGTGGGCTCACCCTTGTCCTCATCAGATGAATCAAGAGAATATTCTGCTGGAGGTTCTGGAATAGGAAGTCCCTCACCATGTGGAACTGGTCTCAATGCAGATGGGATTTTTGGGTAGACCTTTCTTGACTCCTTTTGCTTCATTATTCCACCAGAAAGAGGAGGAACAAGCAGAAAGAACAGTCTTTTATGTGGTTGGTTGGCTCTCTCCACACTATGGGGACTGCAAACAGCATTAATGGTCTTTTGCCATTTCACCACGGTGAAAGCTGTGTTGGACATGTAGCACAGCATATATGCGGGGCCAAAGCTTGTCTTGGTCACCAACCTTACATCCAAAGTCAAGATGATAAGGCTTCTTCACTTGAGAAGTGATACTTTTCTTCTGGTTGGCAAATGTTACTTCCTCACAAATAGAGCAGAAACTGACCATGCTATTAACACACTTCCGAGGCATGACTGTTCTGTATTGTGCCTAAATGGATAAAATAATAACAGTTCTATAGAACAGTAGCTTAAACTATCTTGCACAAAGTCTGAAATATTTTCAATGCTCAACCTTTCTGACAGGGCTTTATATAGCGCACTGTTGACGTCAGCTTACTTCAACAGCCACCTGGCAGTAGTATTGCATTGCATCAGAAAATGATGCAATCAACTCTGGATGATGTGTGCATGATGATATTATGCAATGTGATGCAATATTACATCATTCTAGGCTGATTTAGGATGTTGTTGCAGTCCTACTGGATAAATTTACATGGTGAAACATATAAAATGAATTATATGAAATATATTCAAAATGAGAGCTAACAAAAATTTTTCAGGGTTATATTCATGTTCAGTACACCAAGATACTACAGATTAGGGCCTTGTAAAGTCAGTAACAATCTTGCTGTTGACCAGTGTAGTTAATAATTCTGTCACAACAAGAAGGATATATAAACAAATAGACAAAAGAGTTAGATAAATGAACAGGAATTTTTGTCGTATATCACTCTCTACATAATGCTTTCAAAAAGTGTTATTAAAATTTTAGTTAAATATAACAAGAAAAAACTGCAGTAAATCTGAGATAAAACTGAATGATTTGATGATTAACTTCAAAATATGTCTATCTCATGACATAGTATTTCTATAAAACTTAAGGGAAGATTAATTTTAAAACATAAAGAAGATAAAGTCATTATTATTTGTAATAGTATGTTTGACATTTACATAGTAAATTTCACATAGAAATATTCCTTGATTCGCTAGCTAATTTGTCATTCTCTCCTTTGTTTGTTGCTCTTTATCTCATTACCTCAATTTGTTTGGAGACATTTATTACTAGGGAAGTACAAATCAAAACAAGAATGAGATATGACCCAAACCTAAGAGAATGTCTTTTACCAAAGGACAAGAAACAACAAGTTTTGGAGAAGATGTAGAGAGAAAGGGACCCCTGTACATTTTTGGTGGAAATATAAATTGGTGTAGCCACTGTGGAAGGTAGTATAGAGATGACTGAAACAAAGAAAAGAAAAAGTAACCAGAAATTTCATATGAACCAGTTAACTACTTTTGGGTATTTACCAGAATAATAATTATAAAATAATCACTCCAAGATATATATAAATATATATCCACCCCTAAATTCACTGCAACATTATATACAATAGTCAAGAGTTGGCAACAATCTAAATACCCACCTATATATGATTAGATAAAGAATACGTTGTATATTTTTCCAATGGAAGATAAAAGGGGACAGGAGATAAAAGAAGAAAGGAGAAGGGAAGGGAAAAGTCTGAAGAGAGCTCTGTCTTTGGATTACAGATGGTTACCATCACTCTCTGTCCTCCCATGGTGAGAGAGAGAGAGGGAATGCACTGTGCTATCTTTTCTCATAAGGGCACTAATACCATCATGTTCATGACCCTGATAAATCTAATCAATATATAACATTATAACATTAATATACAAAGGCCTCATCTTCCATAGCATCACATTGTGGTTAGGGATTAAGATAAATATGGGAGAGGGAGAACACAAAAATTCAGTTTATAATAGAAGAAAACATAAAATCTCAGGACCTATCCAATGTGCAAATACAATAAAACTCCACAGTTTATATAAGTAATGGTGAGAGTGGACATCCTTGCCTTGTTCCTGATCTTAGGGGAAAGGCCTTCAGTTTCTCACCGTTGAGGATAATATTGGCCATGGGTTTGTCATATCCTACCAAAAGCAATTTACAGATTCAATGCTATTCCAATAAAAATCTCAATGACATTCTTCAAAGAGATAGATCAACTACTGATGAAATTCATACGGAAACACAAAAAAACCTTGCATACCTAAAGCCCTACTAACTAAAAGGAAAGAAAATGGAGGAATTTCACTCCCTGATTTCAAACTATACTACAAAGCCATAATAATTAAAACAGCATGGTACTGGAACAAAAACAGACAGAAACACCAATGGAACCAAACAGAATACCCAGAATTAAAGCCACATATCTATGAACAACTAATCTTTGACAAAGGAGCAAAGAAAATGCAGTGGAACAAGGACAGTCTATTCAATAAATGGTGCTGGGAAAACTGGACAGCCACATGCAAAAAAATGAAGCTAGACTACTACCTCACACACTACACAAAAGTCAACTCAAAATGGATAAATGACCTGGATGTAAGATCTGAAACCATGAAATGTATAGAAGAAAATACAGGCAAAACTCTACACGACATAAATCTCAGCAAAATCTTGAAAGACACATCCCTCAAACTGAAGGAAGTGAAAGACAAGATAAACAGATGGGATTACGTCAAAATAAAAAAGCTTCTGTACAGCAAAAGAGACATTAACCAAAACTAACAGACACCCTACCCACTGGGAAAAGATCTTTGCACACAATACATCTGATAAAGGACTGATAACAAAAATTGACAAGGAACTCACACAACTCAACAAAAAAAAAGCCAATAACCCAGTCAAAAAATGGGCAGAAGAGCTCAAAAGGCACTTCTCCAAAGAAGAAAAGCAAATGGCCAACAGATGCATGAAAAAATGCCCAACATCACTTATAATCAAGGAAATGCAAATCAAAACCACTATGAGATACCACCTCACACCTGTGAGGATGGCACACATTAAAAATACAGGCAACA